>BRZM01000742.1:5600-22661 GCA_033238685.1 Lates japonicus | reverse complement strand
TTTTTTGACACTACTTAACGATGACATTTTTTGACACATTACTATACTGTGACATTTTTGACCATTTTTCACACCATACTATACTATGACATTTTTTGATGGTTTTTGACGTCTTACGATACTATGACATTTTTTGACCATTTTTCATGGCTCACTATACTATGACATTTTTTGACATCTTACTATACTATGACATTTATTGTTTTTTGATGCCATACTGTACTATGACATTTTTAAGCCATTTTTCATCCCTTACTATGCTATGACATTTTATCAACGCCTTAATGTACCTATGACATTTTTTGGGGGGGGGGGGGGGGGGGGCTTTTCACCTTTATTTTGACAGGACAGCGGAGAGGAGACAGGGAGAGAGAGCTGGGGAATGACACGCAGTAGGGGTCCAGCCAGACCGGGAGTCGATCCAGAGACCAGCTGCTCAGAGCACTTAGGCCCATGTGGTACGCGCCCCAACCATTCAGCTATGGGGGCGCCCCAGCTATGACATTTTTTGACATGTTTTGATACCTTACTATATTATGACATATTTGGTTGGTTTTTGATGCCATACTATACAATGACATTTTATGATGGTTTTTGATGCCATACTACACAATGCCATTTTTTGATGGTTTTTAATGCCATACTATGCTCTGATATCTTTTGATGGTTTTTGACGGCTTACAATACTGTGGCAGTTTTTTTACTGTTTTGGATGCCTTACTAAACTATGACATTTTCTGACACATTTCGACGCCTTCCTATACTATGACATTTTTTAATGTCTCACTATGCTATGACATCTTTTCTATTTCTTTATGCCTTATTATACTATGATATTTTTGACACCTTAAAATACTGCAACAGTTTTGGATGCATACTGTGACAATTTACGCTTTACTATACTAGGGCATTTTCTTCTACATTTTTGATGCCTCGCTATAATGTGACAGTTTTACTTCTATGTTGAATTACTATTACTTCTGCATTGCCTTTATATGACAGATTACATTTACTGTTACCACTAATATTAGGTTACTTTTACCATTACATGTTACTTTTCTTATTAAATATTACTTCAAAATTTACAGATAACTTTTTAAGTTCCAAACTACATCTATTAACAGATTACTTTGACTATTACATCTTACTTCTGATATTGCTAATTACTTTTACATTACTTTCATTCATTAATACAGATTACCTATACATTACATTTTTTTTTATTGCAGATTGCTTCTATCATTACACTTGTCTGATATACTGAATACTGAATATAAACAATGTCAGTGCTCTGTGTTGGACAGTTGATGTAAAGCTGTTTGTGAATTACCTGGAGGCCTCTGTCCTGGACTCAAAGAACTTCTTCATTGTACGAAGACTCTCTGTGATTGTGGACTACGTCTCTATGATTGCGGACAATGTCTCTGAGATTATGGACAAAGTCTCTGCGAACATGGACGATGCCTTTGTGATCGTGGACGATGTCTCTGAGATCATAGACGGCGTCTCTGTGATCATCGACAATGTCTCCATGATCGCGGGCAATGTCGTCAAATCGGTGACCCCCGTCTCCGCCGATTCTATCGCAAGGTCTCTACGAAGCATGGGACAATGTCTCTGATCACGGACAACGTCTCTCTCATCTTTGACAAGGTCTCTGCCATCACGGACAATGTCTCTGATCGTGGACGATGTCTCCCTCATCCTCAACAATGTCTCTCCGATCATGGACCATGTCTCTATGATCATGGACGACGTCTTGGCGATCGTGAACTACATGGTGACACCTGGAGGAAATCAAAGAGAAACATACAAAGGAAAATGATCAACACACTACTACCTATTCCTCATCAGTTTAACCATGAAAACACAGATAAATATTCAACATTACAGCTGAACCACAGTATTTAACAAACATTAGAGGGCTGTTTCAGAAAATGAACAGTTGACTATCATCACCTTCTGAAAAACCAACAACAACAAATATTTGGGATAAAGTACTATGATTATTAATTGTGTGTCTATCAACTAATCACTGAAGCAATGGTGTATGTTACTGTGAACTGCACAACAATAATAAAGTTAAGTAAATCTTTGAATGCAGGATTTTAACTTGTGTTGTTTATTATACTTCAGTAAAAAGAGTATTTCTTCCACCTCAGACAGTCACATACAGAATCATTATTTCATATTTCAGCCTCCTCCTTATTAACACATATTTAAAATGTCTTTGCTCAGTGTTGTTTTCGTTTAATGACTAACAACCAAATTTACAAAGGTCTTAAAAGCAGCTTATGTTAGAAATTTTAATTAAATAAGGTTGTTATTTACTGTAGAGATACATTTAAAATCACACTCTGACCAACAGTTAAAATTAACACACTTATGAGCAACTCACTCCAATACTGTAGATTTGATATTGTTTTGTACAATGTGGTCTAGTGTGTCTAGCACATAGACAAGATTAAGAATTTATGATCATGTACAATCAAACTTAAGATATTTTTCAATCCCACAAACTGATCCTTAACAGTAACAATAACATTTGACATTTTTATGCCTTACTATAGCAAAACATTTTTGATGTTTTACTATACTGTGGCATTTCTTGACATTTTTGATGTCTAACTATAACGTGACATTTTTCCTTCTATTTTTGATTACTAGTACTTCTGCATTGCTTTTATATTACAGATTACCTTTACTGTTACCCCTAATATTAAATAACTTTTACCATTCCATTATACTTTTCTTATTAAGGCCCCAGCGGAAAGCCTGTGAAGGCCCTATTGGAATTGCGCCGATTCTTATTATCATAATAGTCCGAAATCAATCGACTTTTAGAGGGCCTAAATTTCTCAAAAAACTCTCCAATGTTGCACATGCCACTGACTTCGTGAAAATTTACACATTCTAAGGGTTTTAAGTTGCTCTATAGCGCTCCCCGTGAACAGTCAAAAGTGGTCCCCCATTGGGCTTAGTTTGTCGTAGGTGGACAAAATTCGGACCACATAGTCACGGAAACACAAGCACACTCTTACCCACGCGACAAAAACGACTGAAATGGAAATCAGGTCAAAAGAAGAAGTCATTAATAGAGGAGGCTAATGCTAACGCTCGCCGCTAACGCACATGCTAAGACTAGCCGCTAGCTAGTTCGTTCCTTAGCCTCACCTTCGCGCCGCAGGTGTGTTCAACGTCCAGCCTCAGTCGTGTTCGACAAAAATCTGCTTCAACGCTTGTTTAAGTATCCGAACTTACTCAGCAACTAAGTTCTCTCACAGTACTGACAAACCGAGGCAATGTCCCAAACGTTGCTTTTATACTGTTTCCATTTCGTTTCCCCGCCTCTCTGCGCTCCTCCCAGAAGATCCTGGCCAATGAGAACACACGCAAGCCAACAATGGCAAAAAAAAAAAAAAAAAAAAACGCCAATTGGCCAGCTGAGTCGGTTCTGCCTAGCAACCACCAGCGCCCGTCCCCCATCAAGCCACTGGGTGACAGAGGTTGGAACTGTTCAGTTCAAAGAAGGTTTTTTCTCATAACTCCAAGGTGTTTGTTGTGGGTATTAGGCTTCAAATTTGAGTGATTTTCTTTAAAAATCAAGCTATAGCATTCAATTCGTTCAACACTATAAAGCAAAACCCAATGTGTGATGGAGACATGAAATTATATTCATATTTTATTACAATATTAGAATTTGTACATATTGTCCTCTCCATCTGCATTTCATTTATAATTTTATTACATAAATATACTCCAAAAAGTAGAATAACAAAAGACAAATGTAATATAAAACAAACAAATTAAGAAAAAATAAAGAAAAAGTAATACCTGACTCTGGGACAGAAGCTCAAGGAATGTTTTTTTTTAAAACAAAGGTCACACAACATGGCAGAGTCAACTGATTTTTTTTTTTTTTTTTACTTGTACTTGGCGCAAAGAAACAATTAGCAAGAGAATCAAGTTCATTCAACGATTCTGATCATTACTCTTGGCTTTGATAAGTTATTCCAAAAAAAATATTCCTCATGTCAATACGAAACAATACTCACTTTGAAAAGGAAAATTTAGGACAATTAAGTTTGTCATTGTTGGCTTTGGTTATAAGACAGGAAACATTAAGGTTAGCAAACATCCAACATGTGAGTTGCCTTGATGTGAGGACATCATTATAACCAACCAAAATAATAATAATAATAATAATAATTTAAAAAATCCACCTCTTGTCAATATATCTTCCCCGACAGTTGAGTAGCTACATATTTTCATTGCCCATAAATAACCTTATGATCACTACACTGATCTGCAATCTGAGTAACCTTCACAAAACACATGCAAAAATAAGTACACTGCATGGCCTCTGATGCGACCCTTCCCTTGGACACTCATCTCATGCAAAACAAGGGTCTTGTCTTATCAAAGTCCTGATCATCTCTTACCACATCAGCTCTCACATGTGACTTGTTGATGGTTCTGTCATGATACAGCCACGAATGAGATGCACCGGGGAATTCTTCAAATAAAAGTAGGG
The DNA here is from genome assembly GCA_033238685.1 of Lates japonicus. Classification (NCBI taxonomy): domain Eukaryota; kingdom Metazoa; phylum Chordata; class Actinopteri; family Centropomidae; genus Lates; species Lates japonicus. The sequence continues at coordinate 18,127 of BRZM01000742.1, read as the reverse complement.
GACTTCTCTCTCATTAAAAAAATAAAAATAAAAAGTTGGATTATTGTTATATCTATATTATTAAATGTTGATATGGCAATCAGTAAAGGGAAGTTTCTTATGTGAGTTAAGACTGGCTGATGTTGAGCAGAGCTGCTAACATCCATGCTGTCAGGCAGCTGAGATAAACATGCAGACGCTGATAAAACAAAATTTAAATGAAACAACAAAACAGCAACTGATACATTAAACAATCATCCATACATATCCATACATTAATATCAAGCAGTGTTGTAGGGAGCAGTTAAATAAAACCAGGAACACATACAGTAAAAGATGAAAAACAGTAGAAAAAATGTTTGAGTGTAATATAGAAAATTAAATTATGACAGTATATATGCATTGTTGACCGATAAGGATAATAAAAATAAACACTCGCACCAGAAAAGCGTGCTTGTAAAAAAAATCTGTGCAGGTCACCAGTACTTGTAAACCTCATATAGACCTCATGTAAAATAAAATAAAACAACAACCCTGTGATCATGTGGCTAAATAAAGCTGAGATATGTGAACTAACCCTCAAACTAGACATCAATAAATTCAAACAAACACCAAACCTGTCCGTTTTTTTTTAGTTATTTTATACTTTTGACAGAACAGAAAACAGTGAAATGGAGGAGGGTTGAGTGTTTTGCAGCGGTGGAGCCATTAATGTCCGAGATCTCTGGAGAGGATAAAGGGAGTCATTAAGCTGCAAACGTCAGATCATCTTACCACCTCCTCGCAGGTCCCTGATCATGTGTAACGTGCTGCTGATGAGGTTGAGCGGTGGTTGGGTGGACACGTAGGGATGTCATTGTTCTAGAGAAGGAATAAAGATTTCCTGGGTGTGTGTGTTTTTTTTTTTTAATCCCAGTGAAAGAGAGACATGTACACAGTGTGACTGGTGTCCTGTGTTAATAGGCGTCTTTCTGAGTGTGCATTTGATCCTGGATCCTTTGCAGCATCTCCTGCATCCGCCGCAACTGTGAGGAGAGATGAGACGAGTATTAGCACTGCGAATTATGGCGGTGTGAAGTCTGAACATGTAAACAGGCTTATGCAGCCTTATACGCAAGCTCATTATTTACACATGACTGCACGGACAACAAATCAATAACACTCTGGAGATGAGTCTGTTCTCTCTAGATCATGTGACCTGTACTGACAGACTGCAGGAAAACACTGGTTCTTTTTTGCCCACACTACAGAATATTTAATATTACAAAAGTAGCATTTTAAGATATTAAAATACACTCAGATCAGTCAGCTGGTTATCTATTTTATCTGTTAACAAATTAAACTCATATAATCATTTTATTTTGTTTAAATGATTCATAATGTAACCCATTTCCACATTCCCAACACATGTAGAGATGGTATCATGTTATAGTAACACCGTCATGTTCAACCATTTAAAAGTTGGTTACACAAAAAATTAAAAAAAAGAAACTGAGGACAAATTATCTCTTTATTTGACAAAATAAATGGATTTAGTGTGGAAGAGGGAAAGAACTTGAAATGAAGGAGCACTAACACTATGTACAATGACGCCTGCTAGGTTCATGTTCATTTACTTTGGAAAAAAATCAGCAACTGGGCTCATAGTTTAAGAATTTAAATAAAATAAATAATATTTCAACTAATAATGTTTCCTCTAAGAATATTCCTTCTAATCAGTGCCTACTCTGTTGGTTTTTCCTGACAATGAAACACTTTATGTCATATTTCATACTATTTTTGTTTAGCCCTTGAATATGTTTAAATTAATTGTTGAATTCTAACCTTTCAGTGCAATGGCACCTGCCATGGATGGTTTTATTAACTCAGGGGTAAAAGCAGTGCTGACTCTTTCAAATGTGGGATTATGGAACATTGCTTGGCACAAGGTTAGATCTGGGGCTATAAAAAACTGGACAAAAGTTGCAAAACCTGGCAATTTTCACTTCTGCTGGCTCCTGCTTCTTGGGTAAAGATCTCGTTTTATGGTGAGTATAAAGCATCATTTTCAACATATTCAGGGATTCCAATATCAGCCTTGCTCAACATGGTTACCTGGATGTAACTGTGCAGAGCCACTAGAGGGCAGAGCACATACTATACCCACAGTTCAAAGGTCCAGAGGACTTGCGAGGACAGGCGAGTAGAGATTTGAATGTATAATATCACCGATTCATGTTTTTGAGGCTACTCATTGTCAGCTTCAGAAAACATGACCTGAGAGTGCTACATACAAAGACTGTGCTAAAACAAAATCTGTGAGCTGGAGGCACTCAGAGAGCTTCATCTCGTATCTGATCTGAGGGTGTCTCTGGGTCAGACTGAGGGTCTGAGTGCTCATGGTGGACAGAGCTGTGTTCAGACTTGTGGTCGTGATCGTGGTGGTGCTGATGTGACTCAGGTTCGTGGTCTGCATGCCGTACCTCCTCATCTTTCTCTCGGATGAGCTTTTCTGTCTCGCTGTCGGCCACTCCTGGCACCACAGGGATGGGGAAGTCTGTGCCACTCTCCCTGGTTAGTTTACTACAGAGAAACAAACATTGTGGAGAAGTTAGACACTTTATATTCACGGCTGGTTTTTGGAAGGGTTCAAGCCAAATCACAAGTGAGCCTAAAATACTAAGTGGAGCTAGTTCTGTTACTAACTGTAGTTGCTTAGTGTTTGACTGCCTGTCACTTGGCTATTAAAGACATTTCCTGTGAAAGACACTGAACACAGAAAAAGTCCAATTTTCCCCAAACTGCCATAAGTTCCAGGTAGCAGATAAACTGTACTGTAGTGTATCTGTTTAGAGAATGGTAATACAATACTGCCCAGGAATTAGTGTTTTAGCGGTAAAGGTGAAGACCAGAGCTGTGCCTGATTTTCAAGGCTGCACACACAACACATAAGGTAATTTAAATCTGCATTTGGCACTGTGATGTGTAATCAGCTGCTGAGTTAATAATTGTATGTGCCTGTGAGGATAAATATTGTGTAAACTGTAACCCACTGAATACATGGAAAAACACATAAATTCCAAGGATAAATATCTGACTATTTTAAATGCTGTGACTTAAACAAGTAATAAATTATATCTTTAAGGATATAAAACATATTATTTGATTAAATTCACTAGATTCTCTACAAAATATATTTATTTAAATGTCTGTAATGTCTCTGTCCTTATCTTGATGTATTTCAATGTGGTTTCTTGCGGGGGGTGGGTGGTGGTGGTGGTTTCTTTCCAAGAGCTTCAGACATTGTTGTGTGTTTACAATAGAGGTTAGAATATGCCCTTTGAGCAGCACTACTGCCTCAGGACAGTATCAGAAAGTGCCAAGATGGGCTGGCAGGGCTGGAGCTAGCTGGTTAGCATGCTAACTTCAGTGGAATAAAAGAAGAAGCAAAACATTGTTGCTTTCCACCACTGGAGACAGCTCCTGGCGAGCAAAGGAATGAGACTGAGCTCATGGTTCTTCTAGGCTGGAAGTAAGCAGCTGTTGATGCTAACGTTAGCTATGTGGTAATAGCAAAACTTACAGATAGCTCCTTTAAATCTGTATGTGAAAATAATGGGAGGTTAGTTCTGTGTTTCTGTGTGTGTCCTGTGCAAGCATACTTGCGGTTACGTTCCTTCACGACCATGCGGGTCATGCTCTGGATGCACTGGGCTCTGTAGTTCTCGTAGTGGGTCTCACGAGTCACGTCTTTGAGATCTTGCATATGAGTGCGAACGAGCATGTTCCTCAGCTTCACGAAATCACAGTGTGCTGAGTTCTCCACTGTGAAACACAGTGTGAAGATGAACTTCAACAACATGTTTTAGCTTTGTTCAAAAACATGTCATGCAAGTCATGCAGGCAACTATGAGTTAAAATGTTAAAAGGACAAATGATCCATGTATGCAGTGTCTCTAAAGGATTGAGATGTTACAAATGACCATGATGATTTTTTTACATTCTGCTGCTACAAATCAAACATCAGCTTGAGATGGACTTGGAGAATGGGTTTACCTTCTACGATGCCCCAGGGGTACAGACGGCCCCTCACTCTCTTCCCTTTGGCCTCCACCACCGTGTTGCTGCCAATTACTGCAAAGGGAATGCTTTCCTTTGTGGGGAGAACAGAAAGGGCCATAGAATTAAAAAGGTGTTTCAAAGATATCTGGCAGTGAACGGTGTAGATGAGTCAGTTGGTAAGGATGGATGAGTGCAGTACTGACTGGTGCAATGCAGACGTGCTATCTCTCCACATTTGACTCTTTTTTAGTCCTGTTCTCTCCAGCATCTGTCTTTCTCTTCCTAATCTGTACTTAATTCAGACTTTTTAACATTTTTTAACACAATGCTTTTATCAGAGGCTACTCAAGGACAGAAGCAAAGTGAGTCCTTGGTGCCTGTTTATGGTGAGTCAGAAATGGACTGACTGACTGACTACTACTAGGTCATGCATTATATGGTCTGTATATTCATTTTAACGTCATTACACTACATAATTCATCTTCATCTTCTTTGATGTGATCCATTTGAACATCCAGTTTACAGTGTTTCTCCTCCCTACATCGCAAGTGTTTAGATACAAAAACTCCGGTTAACATTTGGTTTTTACTCTAAACCATGTACATGTCAACAAAGCGTGGTAGTGTCATCGGCCTGCAGACAAGACAATGAAAGGAAAGAGCAGAGACAAAGCCGCCTCACAGCCCCGGCTCTCACCTTCAGCTCGAGGTCCTGCTGCTTGAATTCCTCATCTTCGTCGGAGTCGCAGTCAGGGAACTGGTATATCTTGATACCATACTGCTCAATCTCCTCTCTGATCTGCAGAGAAACATTCGTAGGTAGGAGAAAGTAGAGAGTGAAAATGTGTGTTTCTAATGTAAAAGTGTGGATAATACTGTCAGTGATGATACATGTTGACTGAGTATCTTTTTTCACATCTCTGCTATGTTTCACAGTTTATTGATTGAGATCTGTCTTGCCTTGATTTTCTTTTTCTTGACTTCAGTCGGGGTGAGTGTGTCAGCTTTGGCCAAAATAGGGACAATGTTGACCTTCTCATGCAGAGCTTTCATGAATTCCACATCCAAAGGCCGAAGGCTGGAAGAGACACAACACATACACAATGAAACACAATACTCTCTCTGGGTTTTGTGCCAATGGACACGTTTGTAACCTGATTTTTTAAAATTAACTGTGAATTCATTTAGACATGATTTATAATTGTGTGTTGGCAGCGTGAAGACACTGATTAAGTCTCCTGCAAGGTGGATGATGATCGATAAGCGGTGGCAGAGGATTGCTCTCTTAGTGACCTCTTAGTGTGGTATCTGACGAGTAATGACCGAAGCTCACCAACAGAGGGAGCAGTCTCTCCATCGCAGTGACTTGAAAAATGCACTGCAGCATTACTTGCAGGTTTATGGTGTATTAGTTCCTTAATGAGCACAGTAATGTGGAACAGTGCATGTGCACAAATGCACTGAAAAGAACCACATCAGCACTCAGCACAAACAACTGATTAGACTAAACGCACTGCACTAGATGTAAATTCACCTGAAGGCAGTGGAGAACTGCTTTAACTCTGGGCGACAGCCCGCTGCTTTAACAATTGATGGGGCTGAATGCCTTGCAAGTAAATACTAGATATTTGCAATTACTCATGTGGCTGTGTGTGCTCAGAACAAAGGCTGTGAATAAACATGTAAGCTGTTGTGATGTGTGTTTTTTAGGGAAGGTGAAGGTAATGGTAACATTAGCTTCCCCTGCTGATTAAGAGGTTAATTTTCCCTATTAAAAGAGAGGGAGGGCTAAGCACTGCAGCTTTGTCATACCCATGGCCGAAGGGTGAGATGAAATAGAGGCAGCAGTGTACGCGGTTGTCCTGGATGTTCTTGCGGTTGAGGCCGCTCTCGTCCCTGAAGTACTGCTCGAACTGCTGGTCGATGTAGTCAGCCACTGACTTCCAGCTACAGCAGAAACACACACAGGGACATTCAGTCTCTGAGGCAACAGCTGCACCATTGCACATGACTTTTTAACCACCACAGCAGAGCTCAAATGAGGTTATCCAGCTGTACTATGAAAAGAGACCGAGGCCATCTTATTTTCATTAAAGGCGTTTGACAAGTACCATTCAGTGTTGTTTACAGCATCTCCAAACCCAGGGGTGTCCACAATGGTGAGCTTCAGTTTGACACCTTTCTCTTCTATATCCACTGTGTGTTTGGTGATTTCTACTGTTTGTGTGATTCGCTCTAGAGGACAGACACAAACAGATCCTTGTTTTTAATATCAGTCACCAAATATTGTAGAACAAATATTTATTGAGCAAAAAAAAGGAAAAAAATCTATATCAAAAGCTGTGATTTCCTCACCTTCAGCATTGAGCAGCTTCCTATCTTTGTAAAGATCTGTGAGAAACAGACTGTTGACCAGAGTGGACTTTCCCAGGCCAGACTCCCCTTCAAACAAAGAACAACAAAGACAAAAAAGAGTGAGGTTAAGACCGTGTGATTAGAGATCTGTTCAAAGTCGAAGACTGGGCTTAAGATCAAATATCTGTTAATGTGCAGATGAGGATTTACCTGCCACCATGAGCGTGAAGTCAAAGCCCTTCTTGACTGACTTGCGATGCACCTGGTTTGGCAATGTTGCAAAACCCACGTATTCCTTGTCCTGGTCCTAAAAAAGCAGACACAAAGATGAAAGAACACAACGGTTAAGCACATGCTACTGTGTAGATATGACTGTGTAAAAACGCTGTCAACCGCTCAAAAAAAGTTGGTTGCCCCATTTGCAGTTGTCAACTGTCTCACAAGTAGTTTGAGCCTAAATAAAGTCAACGACACAACAAGAGCAAAAAGCATCGCTGCTTTAAATACATAAAACAACACAGTTTAGACTTAATACAACAGTGCACAAGCTTTGTCACATGAACTGTATCAATCAGTCTGAAGACAAACTGTTCAACACATTACAACACACAGACAACGTCGCCTTGGAAGCAGAACTAAACCACACAGATCTTGTTTATCCTCTCTTGGTTTCTTGGCCGGACCACCTCGTGTTACCTCATTATTGTCGTAAGGGTCAAATCGACCCCAGGGGCTCTTGGGCCTGGAGGGGCTGACAGAGGACGACAAGTCAAACTCCACACTCCTGCTCTGCGGCAAACTGGGGTCCGAACCTGAATCTGACTGCGCCCTACCCGCCACGGGGGGCCGCAAATAAGACGGGGTGTGGGGGCGGTCTTCGCCCTCAGCTTCCCTGTCTGCATCTGCATCATGAGGCTCAGGGCCATCATAGTGATGGTGGTGCTTGTGGTCATGGTGCTGGTGGTGGTGGTGGCCATGCCCTCCTTCGTGGTGAGGGTCTTGCATAATGTTCTCCACCTCTGAGTCATCTGAGAGGCTCGAGTGCTGGAGAGATGCGGTAGTTGGAGGGGGTGGATGAGAGGAACAGGTGGGGAAAAAAATTGAGGGAAGACACAAAGAGAGGTGGAGGAAAGAAGAAAGGTACGGTGTCGATGTAGACAGGAAGGGATGGAGATCCAGGGAGCAGAAAATGCACACTTTTAGAAACGGTCGCAATGTTTTGTGGTGACGGAAAATAATGCTTGGTTTTGAATTCTATAGAGGAGACGCATAATGAAAAGATATGACTGTCTTACTGAGGCAGAATTTATAATGTTGAATATTAATTGCAGATTTTAAGCAGAAACCACAGATTACAACAAAGAAAATTGCATAACTGACAAAAATAATTTTTTGATTGACTAATATTGAATGAGCCCTAATACTTAAGTATTAATTCAATTGTATATTTCTAGCAGCAGTGAGTAATGCGCCATCACTTTTTCCTACATCAAGGGTTATACATCTCCTGACCACCTCATAAATTTTGCAGCGCTAATATGGGGCAAAAAAAACAAAACAACAACAACTGAACTTTCTTTATGATTGTAATTTAAGGACTATATCAGTCATTAGGTACATAGTTTATTCTCATTCCCAGATTTCCAGGCGTAATACAACACTAAGCTGCCAAAAAGCTAAAATAAAAAATAACAAAGAAAAGCTTTTCATGTAAGAAGATACAGAGCTGAAGTGTAAGCTACTGTGCACACTCTGGACTCCAGTTACAGCATCTCTCCCAGTCCCACTGACTAAAGTCTCCCTGCTTGTTGAGTACAAAGATAAATAATGCAGTGACCCTAAGAAAGCAATGAGGCCATTTAAATTCAGCCGTGGGGCCCTACTGTGACTCTGCACTTATGTTATGTTTATGCACTATGCATTAGCTGAGGGGTAAAAGTAGAGCGGTTTTCTGTGACAGGTCAGATGAAGCACCGAGATACAATGGAAAATATCCAAAAGGCTCAACAAGTAAAGGTAAGTCGAGGTCCTCTAACTGTACAGTATGTTTGCTGTGACCAAATTAATTGAAGACTGTGTAAAATGGAAAGTAAAGGAGTTTTGGGGGATGTCACCAGTACCTGTTCAGCTTCATGGTCCCTGCCGTGATTAGGGGAGGCAGGGCAGGAGTCCTGCTCGTCTGATGAAGAGTGAGCCTCATGGTCACTTTCCTCCATTGCAACTGGGGCAACAGTGCACTCTGCAATCTCCAACCAGAAGGGAGCACGCATGTGGGGAGATTTATAGGGGGCAAAGAAAAAGGGCGGGGGGTCATGTCAGGAAAAAAGGGAGAAGAACCCCAAGAATGTCCACCATGAGGAAATTAGAAGTTGGAAATGGTACGACAAGAGGAGTGAATGTGTTCAGGCAGGACAGATGAAGACAAGAGGGAAAATGAAACAAATATTAAATGATTAAATAAAGGCAAAGTAACCACATACAGTATGAAACGACATACCATTTACCACAGGAAATGGTATGATTGCAGAGGAGATAAGACGGCTGCTTGGTTGAGTAACCAGCAAGATGATTGACCGATGCATAATGGCATTTTGAGGGCAGTTGTTTCCACAATCTGTAACGTAATGTAATTGGTCCAACCTGGCGTCCTGCCACCGCAGCTCTGCCTAATGTTATTAGTTCCTCTCATATCGTCCTGGTCAGTGTTTCAGGCACTGCAAAAAAAAAATAATTCAGCACCACTCCAGCCAATGTCAGTGCCAGCAGATAAGACTATCTGTCCCGGCTGCGGTTACATAATGCAGGGAGTCATTCAAAGTTTCATTAAAATTTGAACGCCAAAGTAAAACACAGCGAGACATGCTTCTGCCCAAAGAGATTTAATTTATCTCTAAAGCCACTCTGGAGTCAAGAATCACTAACTGTTTTATTCCTTTACATGTTGTCCTCACTGGAAACTACTTAAAGCCTGATGCAAATTTGATGTCCTTCCATCACTTTTCGACCAGAGTTAGAAAGCTTCTCTTGTATTCCTAAAAAAAAAAAAAGGTTTTCTATGTCCCGCATCCATGGACTACAGCTCTAATTATACTGGTACTGAGAGCTTAAGGGCAGAGAAGAAATTGATAGTTTCACAGGAAATCAGTGACCTGCTTTTCCTGTCCTACAACCAAAGCACAGAGATCAATGTCCCACATGGTGGATCCTGTGACCTACATAGGAGAGACAGTTGATTGCAAAGCTCTGACAACTTTGGGGCAGAAATGTTTATCATCTCTGATTTTGGTGCAAAAACTTTCAGCAGTATCAGGTGTAATCTCCTTCCAAACTGACAACTCACGCTATTAAAGAAACAATATTAAAAGAAAGCAAATTCTTCTTCAGAAAAGTGGATCGCAAAAAGTTGCGACACAAACCATGCATGCTCACCGTCCCTCCACATGGGCCTCACCTCCTCTCTTGCAGTGCCTCACCTGTGGTCCCTTTAACCAGCTCGTAAAGCCTCTTCTTCTTGCCTCTGTGTGAACTGCTCTTCATGCCCACTCCCAGCAGGAAGCAGAGACCAGGGGCTCTGGCTTTTATATGCCTCTGTCCCAGAGGACACAGCGTCCTTCAGCCCCATCGAGCAGCTCGGTGCCCCCTCCGGGGGAACTGATCAACAGCATTGACGAGCTGCACGTCACAACTCAAATGCAACACACCGACCCAAACACGAAGTGCAGGCTCCAATCTTGAATCTAATAACACTTACAACTTTGAGCTTTAGAAAAAGAAATACTATTCACAACCATAATTCTCTTGTTTTGGTGACAGCAGGGTAAAACCTGGGAATATCTGGTATTTTATTTTGAAAAGTAATCAAATACTTGTGTGTCATCTGATTAATGGGTTACTCAACTAATCAGTTCAGCTCTAATAAAGACTACAACCTACTGAAACTTTGCTCACTCCAACAGCGCAAATAACATAGTGTAGTAGCACAAAGAGCAAACTGTAAAGCCAGGGTAACCTGAGTATCCACCAAACTGTCAGAGAAGCTACTTGAGCTGCTAAACGCCCCACTATAACCACAAATTATATATTAAACATAACCTGCTATGCTAATGCCTTGACTAATTAAGCTAATAAATTAATTAATTATAAAGTATTTATATGCCAGTGTATTCGTCTTCACATACCGCATTAAGCATTAAGGAGATGTTCTCATTCATATGTAAATGTATGCAGCAAGTTACTCCACAGTTTTAACTATCTACTCTACAGGGTGTTTGTCTTCACAAGACACACACACACACACACACACACACACACACACAGACACGGGCAAACACCACCATGATGACAAAATGTCTGGGATAATTCGAGTTGAACAGCCTCACGAGATATGAAACTCAACATTTCTCCTCCCTCATTTTTACATCAAATTTACATATATTGTATTCTTATGCAGCATGTCTACGCTTCCCATCAAATTCAAAAGTCCACCCACTTTCCTGAGCATTCCTGAGCATGACCCCAGCTTTCCTTTAGAGCTGGGTCGCAGTTTTCTTCTCTAAGCCGCACACACTATCTGGTTACACTGTCTTTAAATCTGAGTGATGAGGCAGGCATTTCTCCGTGCAGGTAATAGATTTACTTTCCACTAAGTACACTAAAGCGGCTTTGTAAAGCAAAGGGACAAAGTCAAAACTGGAACACGGTGCAACTTTTTCCTCTCCCACTGAACCAGCCCGGCCATCAATCCATGATGTGATTATCCTTGATATTAAAGTCTCTGGAGGGAAAAACCCAGAGTTATAGCTGAAAAGGCTTTTAGAGTTATGACAGGGCAGATATTCCGCTGTAACTGGGATCTTTCTTTTTTATATTCCTGCCTGGCTGCACAAGTGGCTAACATAAATGTGCCCTTGATTAGGGCTAACAATTATTTTAATTGCTGATTAATGTACTGAATATTTTTGCAATTAATTGGTAAAATTTTTTGTCTATAAAATGCCAGAAAAGAGTAAAAAACACCCCTTTTCCCCTTCAGATGTCTTGTTTTGTCTGAGTAACAGTCCAACATCAAGAGATATTCATTTTACTATTGTGTATAACAAAGAAGAGCATCAAATTCTCACATTTGAGAGACTGGAACCAAGGAATATTTGTCGATTTTTACCTAGAAAAAGGAATAAGATTATTATCTGATTGTCAAAATAGCTACCGATAAATTTTCTATTGTTTGACGAACTGATAATTGACAAATCACTGCACCTCTACTCTACATTTTATCAGCTTGAGTCAGATGGAATAAAAAAAACAAAAACATAAAGAAGCTGTGATTGTTCTCACGAGAGAGCAGATGCACAAGACGAACAGAGATTAACGCAGCTCAAGAACAAAAGTGTTTGTTATGGAGAGTAGTTTTATCAATGACATCATGCTTTCCAGCAGGATGGGCCGTCCAATCAGAGCTGCTCGTTGTTCCTGGCTATGTGAAGTAGGAAAAGCTCGGGGCACATTTGACATTTGTTTTCAACATTCCCTGCTTCGGGAAAAGGGATACAGGAGAATTATTATATTTAAGTGATCTTAGAGGTTCAACAAAGAATTGATTTGATCAGATTTTACTGTGTGTGCTTTTTCCACATGCAACTGTTTCCATCGGCCCTGATTCCGACTCATGAATCCATTTGAGTTTCTGCGGAATTTAATCCCACTGAATTGCTCTTTTGCGTCACTCTCTTAACTCCAGTTTTCCAAAGAACTACTGCAGTCCAGGTGGACATTTGACCAGAAACTGAAGTAATAAAATTAAAGAGTGCTGGATGGACTGATTTGAAAGTGTTGAATGTAGGATGCTTGAATATTGGCAAATGTTTCTCTCTGTTCCCTGCCCAACAGTTTTAAAAGCATACTGAGATCAGCAAAAACTCTCTCGAACAAGTCTCACTGGCAGATATTTCTTCCATGTCAGCCTGTCAGACCACAGCCAACAGAAAACCAAAGTCAGCCCATCGTGCGTGAAGCAGATAAATCAATATACTCATGAAATATATGATTGACTGGACAGAAAAGCTACAACATACACAGTAACAGATCCCAGCATTATTCCTTAAAGAAAGAACAAAAACCTCCAGATAAGTTGATTAAAAATTAAAAAAACAAAGA
>BRZM01000741.1:51563-103905 GCA_033238685.1 Lates japonicus | reverse complement strand
GGTGTTTAAGTGGAAAACGACACTAAACTTCTTCTTTAATCAAAAGGGCAACATGAAGACACTTCACAGATTCATGCAGTATATCAGTAGCAATATTGTCTTTGAGAAACAAAACAAATTAGCTCTATGTGTGTGTGTCTGCCTCTGCCTGTCATGCATCTGCTCCAGCTCACTGCGATCCCCCACCGGCATTGGCTGCTTTTCAGGAGGTGGAAGCCCTCCACACTGATGAATCAGAGCTCGCTGGCTGTTGACTGCCTGGAGGCTTTTAGCCGGCCAGATGGCTCCCTTATTGAATGAGAAGCCAACATTCATGTGAAATGTGAAACAGACACAGACTGACTGGATAGAGAGTCTGGATGGAGGCAGGGGAAGAAACTGTCTATGATTCCAGTTACAGGCAGATGTCAGTGAGTTAAGTCTTTTTTTTTCTTACACAGACAGGCTCTGGTGGGCTCATGTCCATGCCATGTCAGCAGTTACCATTATCAGAACGTCTGGCGGTAGTGCCAGACCCTCCGCATAGCGGGAACAGGGGATGATTGTACTGGTTGAATCTTTTTAGTCGACGGCGCTGCCAAAGTGAGGGGCCATGTGCCTCTTTTCTCTATGACTTCCCCCTTTCATGTGGTAATTTGTGGAATGTATCAAATGTAAGAGTAATTATAACTGCGACCATACTTATCTGTTCATGCACGAAACCTTCTGCTCCTGGGTCTGTTCTGTTGCTTCAACACCCCCCCCAATGCCACACTGTCACCTTTCTCCTCATCTCCACTGCAGAATAACACAAGTGTGTGTGTGTGCTCTTTTGTCTCTCCTCTTACATCCTGGGCTTCTAATTCTACATTATCAGTATGTGAGAAAAGCTCCATTGTGGAAAAAAGAATGTTGTCGTTCTGTGTCTAGTATTTATGTGGTTGTTACTATGTTTGAGAGGACAGTGTGTGAATGGGTGTTTATAGAGGCGAGATAGCATACGAAGATAAGATGAAGTATCTTAAATGTTGTAACTGTGGAAAGAAATATGTTTTCCCTGAGAATGAAAGTTGAATTTATAAGTAACAAAATACCCCTGTTCATTTAATACACTAAGCGCTTTTTCTGTTATAGCCTTTACTTATTGATATGACTTACATAAGTGTTGCCTGTCCCAGATCAGTCTCTGTGAAACAGTAAATTGAGGTTTCATCATCATCATCCGTCTTCATCAATAGATGTAGTGCAGACTGTAATTTAATATCTATCAAATGCCTGCTGTACTGATTGTTAGCAGTGTGCATGCAATGGATGCAACTTTATTTTATTGCACTGTTGAATTTTGCATTTCCATATTTTAAATGAAATAGAACCAAGTTGAAGAAAAGCAGCCTGATATACCATCAACTTATCAGGTGCCTGCTGGTTGTATCTGCACGGCAACCAACATCGGCCTGGCTGATTTTTGGATGCAGCTCTGCTGGCTGGGGATGTCGGTCTTTCTTTATAAACCATGTGTCATCGGATCTAATAGTAAAACTGTGAGACAATCTATCGCCCACCCTTTAAGCAGTGTTTAGCAGGTCACAAACTCGCCAAAGGCTGCACAAAGGAGGAAGACCACATAAGTTATAAACTAAGAAACATGTTCATTTAACGAATGTTGAAAAGGAAAAAAAAAAAACAGGGTAGCCAGAGGGGAGAGAGAGAGAGAAAGATCACAACACAGTTTGCAGTGCAGCCAGACCAGTGAGCTGAATATGCCTGACACCAACCCGCCCATTTGAGTCTTCCAGAGGGAATTGCTCAGACAGTCGTCATAGTGACACTGACACAGTATTTTTTACATGAAGTTGTAGTCCAATCTGTTCGTGACAAATATGGGTGTTTTATAGTCATGTTTCATTAATTGTTGTGCAAGAACAGAGAGGTCAGTACGTTTTTTCTGTTGGTTTGTTGCAAATTAAATAATATGGCGGCTTTTACTTGTTAATATTACTATTTAATCAGTCGCCTGGCTGAATCTGGGTCAGGTACAATGTGTGTGTGTGTGTGTGTGTGTGCGTGAGCGTGTGTTTGATTGGGATGCGGTGCAGCTCAGAAATCAATCACCGGTTCCACTTTCATTGGAAATGAGACTGTCTCTGAGAATTTTCTGTTCTCTGTCTGAATAACATGCACGACCTTATTCATGAAGGTTAGTAAAGGTTAGCGTTGCAGGACTTAAAAAAAGCCAAATCCTTCACACACACACACACACACACACACACACACACACACACACACACACACACACACACACACACACACACACAGAGGTAGCCTGTGTACACCTAAACACACACTCTCTCACCATCAGATCTTCAGGACACAGCTGTGCTCTTTCCTCCTGGCAGCTGGGACATGGACACACACATACACACACACGCACTTGGATAGAGTAGGAGTGAGAGTGACTGATAAAACAAACAAGAGCAGGAACACAATTCACAGGCTTTTGGGATTTGGTTCATTTGGTAGTTTTGAGATTAAAGAGACGAATATAGCTGAGATTACACATCATGTATTATTTGAAAGCATGATGCATTATTCATTATATACTGTATCATTGATTGTGCATAATTTATTTTATTGTATTTCTCCTCAGCAGTGTATTTGGCTCTGAATTAATGTGTAGGAAGCAATATTCAAAACAGAGGCAAAGAGACAGAAATATGGAGGGAGAGTAACAGATATAAAACTGGAGAACCAGAGTCTGTGATGTTGTGTATATGGTTGTAAAAAGAGAGAGAGAGAGAGAAAAAAAGTCACAAAACAGTGTAAAATAAATATAAAGAGATAGACTTGAGGATTGAAGGAGTTAATTCAGGTTTGATTGTGTGAGAGGCAGGGTGAAACAAGGTTACTCATCCCTCTCCTCCTATTCATCCCTCCATCCTTCATCACTTTATCTCTTTAAACTCTGCTGGGAATTTGTGTTTGATTTATCTTATGCTGTCAACCGCTGTAAATAGATTTGCCTTTGTTTCATCTTGGATCTCGTCGTTTCCTGTCGACTTCAGTTCCCTCCAGCTCTCTGAGTGCATCTTTTGAGAATCCATGTCGCGTCCTATGATTGACAGAAGCATTAACTTAAAAAAAAAAAAATCTCACCTCTCTCCTTTTGTCGGTCCACAGGCACCGTTCTGGATCCAAAGATGTTTGGGGGCGTGACCAACTTCAGCACCTTCCTACTGGACCGTTCATCAGGCATGCTTTTCCTGGGTGCCAGGGATGCCATATTGTCCGTGGACACCAATCAACTGGACAAACCACCACGAAATGTAGGAAGACCCTGTGTGTGTGTGTCTTTGTCTTTATGACCTCCACTGTGACCTCTCTGTGGCTTCATGCACGTTAAAGTTTTTATTTGTCTGAGGTGGAAAAGTTGATGTATCAATGAATACATAATGTGAAATAGACTGAGTGAATAAATTTTGACGTACATGAAAAAATGTTTGTCACTCAAACTTCCGCTCCAATGAAGAGATGAAAAGCTGTGGCACATTTGCATAACAGGAGTCATAGTCGTAGTTATTAATTTGATCTGGATTTTCATTTCTAATCACACAATATGGGCCTGCTGGACTGGGTTCAACATGCTAAGTGATGTTCTTAGGGTCAAGAAATCAATTTGACTGACTTTAAATGTCTTTAAATGTCTCTCTGTGATCAATCACAATGCATTTATCTGAGTCTGCACGGCCTTTTTCACAGAAGAGGTTTTAACATGGAACAGTCGGAAAAGCGCAGGTGTAAATAATCAAATGAATGATGGTTAATTCCATTAATCTGATTCAGCTCATTATCACCCTGTCATGGCTTCCTCGTTAGTGTTAACAGTAACACCTGTGCTTTTCCTACTATGATAAGTCAGGATGTCTGCTGTGAGAAAGGCAGACTGACTAATATGTAGTGTGGGCAAGTGACAATAACTTATACAATTCTCTCTTTTCTCTTGATCCAGATCACCTGGGATGTACCAGAGGAAAAGAGAAAGTCTTGTGTGGCAAAGGGAAAGACGGAGGTGAGAGCTCTCTCTCTGTATGTGTGTGTGTGTGTAGTCTAATTCAGGTCAGCATCTATTTGTCATAATATAAATGGCTGCAAATGATGCAAATGCTGATATTAATTCCTAAAACTGTAAGGTGCCTGCCAATACCACTTAATACCCGTATGCAGAGTGGAGAGATTTACAGTGACTCATTATATTTACAGTAGCCATCTCTTCCAGTAATCCTGTTGTAATGACGCTGTATGGAAACATCCAGGAACATCCTGGAAAGCACAAGGGTTGTTTGGCTCAGTTATGTGTAGATAATGAATGTCCTTAAACTATACTGAGCCTCTGTAATATTTATGATTGGGTTTCAGTAGCAGTTCCAACCTGTAAAGTCCCTGTATTCACAAAGAGCAGAGTCTAACAAGTGTCTTATTCAACTTAATTTTATCCTTAAGGATAAGCAGTATAGCTAATGGATGGATGGATGGATGAATGAATGTCCAGTTGTACATTAATATTCCCATCTTATTTTAAGTATGATTTATTGGATTTAAGTGGCCTCAGACATTTGAAATGTGCAATGGGCCTATATTTTGTGCTTCATTTGCATTCACATGCATTTGTATGTGTTTGTGTGTGTGTGTTATGACCCCATGCTGTTAGGCATCGGACAGGAAGTTCTGGGACTTATGCCAAGATCTCATCAGGGGTGTGTGTGTGTGTGCACATCTACCTTTGTGTGTGTGTGTAGAGACAGAAAGAGAGTGTGTACGTGAAGTCACAGATGTCCAGTAACTGTCTGTGGAAACTGATTAAATAGAGCGTACTGTACACTCAAACTGTATGTCTCATTATCCTGTGACCACAACAGGGCATTACCCAAACTGCTTACAGTAAACTAACAGTACACTGGAGCTACATTTGTTGAGTAATGTCTTATCATTGGTTTTAACAGTTTACTGAGCAGTACCAGGGTGAACTAGTGTCAGCATCAAAAACACAGTATCTGGAATCACTCTAATGAACTGATAATGTCAAAAATGCCTGAAAAATGCCTCCAGTCCAGAAAAATGAGGTCAAGTCAGAAGATAAACAAAACCATTGGAGGGTCACTATTTTAACGGAAGGGGGGCACAGTTAGTTTTGACCTATTTTATACAATCAGCATCAGCAAAGTTTTCTGCTTTCCAGTGTAAGGGGGGGGGGGGGGGGGGGGGGGTGAAAGACTGATAAAGGCAGGAAAGAGATACTGATTAGAAGATTGCATGTGAGTCAGAGGGATTAAGAGGAAGAGAGTGGGAAAGAGGGAAGGAAACAGGAAGGGTAAGAACGATAGACAGCAAGCGAGGAAGGACGAGGAGAATTGTTACAAGGGAGAGAGAGAGAGGGGGAGACTCAACAGGAAACTACCTTGAAGCTGACAGAGAGAGACATGGTGTGTGTGTGTGTGTGTGTGTATCAAAAACTACACACTCAAGAGGGACAAAACAGGGCAAGTTAGCAGGGTTATACAGTGCTTCGGCGCTATCTCCAGGGTGTTACTAAACACACGGAATCAGGGATGTTGTAATGAATAAAATGATATTTCATTGGAGTTTCAGGTCCTCATAAGGCAGAGCAAAACACCATCATGGTACAGACTGTTTTTACTCAACAAACCCTGTCTATTAGCGGTGGGTACACACTGTTCTACCATGCAAAGGTGGGTTACCACATCCTACCCATCAAAATATCTGATATTAAATATCTGATGTTTGAAGAGAATACAGAACAACATACAAAAATGCACAGTCTCTCTGAGAAGGAGAGAGTGAAGGTTCAGAGCAGAGCATGAGATGCAGGGACAAAGGTTCTGTCCTGTCTACACACACACACACACACTTTAAATTCTCAGTAATTATTGCTGAATTGCTCTCGGTAAGTAAGTGTCAGTTAGCATGAAAGCTTTTAGATGTTTTGGTGGCAAGACATTTCATTTCCACTGTGAGCACTGAAGCCACGGAAGCTTTTAACATAAAGAAGAATTAGGCCCAATTATAATGGAGAATAGAACTGAATTGAATAGAATCAGATAGAATAGAAAAGAGCCATTCGATCCACCCCATGCCAGATTGTGAATGAAGCTAATTAGTATGATGAGGTTAATATGGGCCAATGAAATAGCTAATCCCAAGATGATCCCATTGTTACCAGCCTGAGCTCTCTTTCTTTCTCTCTGGCTCAGTGTGAGGGGTGGGGGTGTGTGTGTAGCGGTGGTGAGGGCTGCTTTGGGTGACATGATCTGGGCATCAAGAGAGGGCATCAGGTCCCCCCCGGCGAGGAGGTGAGTCAGGCCTGGAGCTCATCCAGGATGGCACGCAAAGGCTCGCACACGCAAACCAAAAAATCGCCTGTGTCATTCTTTAATGGTGTCTGCAGAGCGGGAAATGGGGGGGCGCTTTCTTATGGTGTGTATTTACGAGACGTACAAGGGAAAAATGAGTGGTCTTAGGTTTCAGATGACATGCCTGTGTGTGAGTTAGTGAGGGTGGTCTCTGCTGATGATACCAGTGGGGGTCTCAGGTATCTCTACCAGCAGTGGGGGTCTCCAATTTCCAATCAGAATCACTGATGCTCCAGCTGTTCTCAGAAGCCTCTCCAACTTTTCTCCTGGGTCTCAGTGTTGTTGATTTGGGAAACATGATTCTAGTTCTAAAACTATAGATATCCAGTTTAGAATATAGTGATGCATACTCAGATAAAGTTTTAACAAAGAGTCATCACTGCACTATTATCTTCTGAATTCTTTAATATTCGTGTAGTTAAATATCATACATCTCTGACTATGTATCATGTATGATATATTTTGTTAACTTTATTCTTTCACATATACAACTTAACAAGACCATTGATAATCTAATGCAAAATGCAATACATGGGGAGATATAAAAACCAAAACAAAACATTTTTATTCCAGTTTCTCAAGTTGAACATGGATGTGAGCTTGTCCTCATTTCTGGATGTTTGTGTCCCCCTGCAGGTTGACTGCCACAACTACATCCGTCTGCTGGAGTTTCTGGAAGAGGGACGCATCTACGTGTGTGGCACCTACGCCTTCGACCCCCAGTGTGCCTTCCTGGTTAGTGTGTGTGTGTCTGTGTGTGTGTGTAAGTCTGTGTCTGCTTGTGCAAATTCATTTTTGGGTGAAACATTATGAGGCAGATCTGTGCCTGAGGATCTTAAGATCTGTCACACCACAGCACGAACACACACAGACACACGCAGCTGCAGCAGCTTATAATTTCAGCTGGCGTGTGTTTGCTTGCATGTGTGTCCTTTCACATGTGTATCTGCGTGTGTTTGCACCTACACTATGTGCATTAGCAGCTGCAAATAAATCTCTCTGACAGGTTCCCGCCATTCACACCCAAGGCCTACACCAAAGGGACAGGCAGAAGGGCACACACACACACACACACTCACTGACACTCACACACATGCTGTTATCCTCCCACTGCAGTGTATTCATTCACATTTAAACTTTTAAGTCTTTTGCAGACTTCAGTCACACACTTTGCCCAGTAATTATAAGAAAAATGTGGGGTGCCAGTCAACTAATAAAAGCTTGTTTTGTTGTAAGTGACATTTTGCAGCAGGTGCTTCAAGCACTAAAGTCACTAAAGCTTTTCACATAAGAGAGCATAATTGGAGTCAATTATAATGTCATTTTGAGCAGCACAGTTAACCGAAAGACAACATGTAGACGTCAAATTGAAGCCAATCATTTTGTTTTTCACTGTAATTAATTTTGAAAATGAATAATCTACACAACTGCCATTATTCATTTGGAAATTCACCACTGTCCTTGTACTTCTTCTCTTTTCCTGTCCTTCTGAAGGATCTCTCCTCCTTCACCCTGGAGAAAGCCGAGGATGGAGGAGTGAAGATGGAGACAGGGAAGGGCAAGTGTCCCTTTGAGCCAAGCCAGCATTACACAGCTGTTATGGCAGGTAAGTACCATGACTGGCTGTTTGTTGGCATTATTTTCAATATGCACTATTAAGATAAAACTTCTTACTTCCTCTTTTTTTTCTCTGCTTCTCCTTCTTCTTGTGTTGTGTGTGTGTGTGTTTGTCTAGGTGGTACCCTCTACACAGCAGCCACCAGTAACTTCCTGGGAACACTGTTCGACATCTCCCGGGCAACAGGCCCCGAGCAGGAGCGCATCCGAACCGAGCGATCCATCAACTGGCTCAGTGGTGAGACACACATGCACACATTCACACGCGCTTTTAAACCCCCATATCCACACATGCTGCCACTCCAAAACAAACACACTCTCACTTGGCATTTCCTTCATCATACTTTCCCACAGGAATAACTAATGTTGTGTATGTTGTGTGTGTTGTTTTAGACCCAGAGTTTGTGAGCTCAGCCTTCATAGAGCAGTCTCCCGACAACAACCCGACGGGAGATGACGACAAAATCTACTTCTTCTTCACTGAGGTGGCCAAAGAGTACGACCTCTACACCAAAGTCAAGGTCCCCAGGGTGGCACGAGTCTGCAAGGTAACCCGTCGTCTTGACTGAGTGATTGATCGATTCATTATTTTCCTTGACTGAATTCCCACTGGGCTCATCTTTTCTCCCTCTGTCTGCTCAGTCTGACGTGGGAGGGATGAAGACTCTGCAGCGACGTTGGACCACCTTCCTCAAGGCCCAGCTGGTGTGTGAGGACAAACCCAGCGGTCAGCGCTACAACATCCTGACTGACGTTTTCACCATGCAACACACGCAAGGCGACCCCAGCAGCACATACTTCTATGGACTCTTCACCTCCCAGTGGTAAGCTGAGGAACAAGCAGGGGGTGGAATGCAAACCAGAGAGTCTAGCTTTTTTCAATTTAGTCAGTGTACTTTTCATAATTTAGTTGTTTCAGTCATTTCACAAACTGTTGCAGCTATTAAATGGGAAGAAAAGGGATTGATATGAGGAATCTAATTTAATTAATCACACTTCTCACCACATAATGAAAGGATGTGGTAGAGATGGAGAGAAAGAAGATAAAGGGTCCAATGTACAGGGATGGGGAGACTTGAATTGACATTTATTGGCTGTAAAGTTTGTGGCTGTAAAAGAGTTACGTGTAAAATGAGATCAGGGTTGTGACTGTAATGAAAAATGTTGTAGAACAGTAACATTTTTAGGGTCTTGGTTCCCTGGCAACCTCCCAGTGATAACAAGACAGAGCCAGGCTAGTTGTTTCCCCCTGTTACCAGTCTTTGTGCTAAGCTAAGCTAACTGTCTGTTTGCTGTAGCCTGTAAGAGTGGTATTAATATTCTCATTCAACTCTCAGTAAGAAAGGGAATAAGCCTATTTTCTAAACATTGAACTAGTAATATTTAATACTGAACATCTTCAGAAATGACTTTTCCCTTTTCTCCCTGTAAATGTCACACCATCACTGCTAAATGTAAACCATTCTTTTTCTTTTTCATAGGGAACACAATGAGTTGTCAGCAGTGTGTGTTTTCAGTTTGTCTGACATCAGCAAAGCGATGGACGGTCCCTTTAAAGAGCTGAGGAAGACCTGTGAGAACTGGATCAACCCTGAGCCTGTCCCCACACCAAGGCCTGGCCAGGTACTGAACTGGACTACCACATATCTCTTCTGTCACTGTCTGTACTTTACACAGTGCCTTTTGTCACATTCTACTTAACTACCATAACATGACTTTTTTTCCCCTCCCCTCCACATTTTTTAGTGTTTGAACAATGCGTTAAAGGATGGCGGGTTTGAGTCGTCCCTCAAACTCCCAGACAAAGTGCTGACGTTTGTGAGGGACCACCCTCTGATGGAGAACAGTGTTACTGCAGCTCCCCTGCTGGTCCGCAAGGGAATTAAATACACCAAGCTGGCTGTAACCCAGACAGGCAGCGGAGAGGAGCTGAGGGCAGTACTGCACCTTGGAACAGGTGAGGAGAGAAGCGAGGAGAGGGTAGAGGGATGTGGAGGACAGAACATGTCAAGAGATAAACTGAAACTGACAGTTAAAACTAAAGTTCATATAGATGATGTCTCTTTTAATGTCTGTCTGGAAAGATTTGATACTTTGGAAATCAATCAAAATTGTCTGACCTTTCTCAAGTTCTGATTTCAATATGAAATAAACAAAATTATTAAAAAAATATACAAAAATAAAAGTTTTTGATTAAAAAAAAAGATTTATGTTGTGTTGTTGTGTGTTACAGACCGTGGGGAGCTCCACCAGGTGGAAGTAGTGGGCCAGAATTCCACCTTACTGCAGGAGATTCCTCTGTTCACCCTCTAGAGCCCATTAATAACATACTACTACACAAGGTAGAGCACATGCATCTGCACACATACTTCACACACACAGTCGTGTGTATATTCATCTGCAGTGCACTGCTCAGTGATTCTCTAATGGTTCCGTGTTGTTTCCAGGGCCAGGCTCTGGTGGGCAGCCCTCTGTCTCTGGCTCGTGTCCAGGCTGAAGGCTGCGCTCTCTATCCCAACTGTGAGGTCTGTGCCAGAGCCAGAGGACTGGGCTGTGTGTGGAACAAAGACGAAGAAGCCTGCAGGAGCACAACAGTGAAGTGAGTGCCACAGGAGTATCACAGAGAACTGGAAGACTTCCAGCAATGGAAATCAAAGGCAGACAGCAGCTGTATTTGATTAGAAAAGCTTTTTATGTGTTGAACTGACCCAATCCTTTTGTGTATTTTATTTCAAACCATTAAAAACAACAGGATTCTCCTTGCACCTGTACACATCATCCTATAGTGGGAACATCAACAGATATCTGTAAAGCTTTGATGCACAAGAGTGACTAAATTTTGTGTGTGCTTCCAGGCCTGGTCCAGGTGATACAGCAGATGATGCTTTAAGGAAGTGTGATATAAAGGAGGGTAAGTGTACTCCACTGTTACACTTAAATGTAGCGATCACATGCTGTTTATGTAAATGTCAGGTTCTTCATTCAACACCAGATATAACTTTCTGTTTCTCTGCCTCCTGTTACTCAACTCTGCTCTCTCCCTGCTCGCTTTCTCCTCCAGGGCGTTGCTCCCCATCCATCAGGGAGCTGCAGGTTTCCATGGGTCTGCGCCTCCTGTTGCCATGCGTCCAGCTGTCTCCCAGGCCGTGTAGCTGGGAATATCCTCCCCACAGACACACCAGGCAGCACCACTCTGACCTGGAGGTGACTGTCAGCGAGGAAAGCCTGGGAAGATACACCTGCACCTGCCAGGTACAAACTAAAGACAGGTCACTTAGCAGTAAGACAAGGTGAAATCAAACAGCTCAAATAACCCTCTCTTCTTCTCTCTCGTGTCTCTCTATTCCAGGAGGTGGGACCAGGTATCAGAGATCCCACCCCCTGCCAAAGAGCAGCCTATCACCTGACACTAGAAGGCCCCAGTGCTGGAGGAACTGTGGCTACAGCCGGAGGTCGTCACGTCCTGGCTGTCTACATCCTCTTCTTCTGTGGGGGTATAGCATTCGGTGCATTTCTCCTGTACTTTGTGACTCGGCGGCGCAGCATAGGCCGCCAGGGCCACCACCTGCCAGATAATTCGCTGTCATCAGAGAAGGGGCGGGACTTACTGGGCTCCTCAGCCACCCCCCAGTCCCCTAGCAGCGCCAGTTTGCTGTCCGAGGGATTCCGGCTGACGGAAAAACGAAACGGAACGGCAACCACAACCACAACGACCACCCTCCTCAGCAACCAGGGTAACGGTGGTCACCATGGTAACAGTTACAGCGGCACCCTGATCCACAGCAACCCAAGCAACGGCCATGGGAATGCCTTGTATGCCAACTGCAACACAAGTAGCAGTGGGCTGAAGTTTGCCTCAGAAATTTTAGCCGCGGACATGCTGGATGGAAGGACAGGGGAGAGGGAGAGGGTGAGGCCCGAGGGGGGAGAGAGGGAGTCAGGGGAGGGGGATGAGGTGGATGAAGGGCTGGGGGACGGGTTAGTGGAGGGAATAAAAGGACTCGAGGACGAGCTTGCCAGCTTTCCCATGTTTAAATCACCAGCACCACTGGCTCAGTGCGAAGAAAGTTCAATATGACGAGGTGATATAAATATTCTACTGATTGCACCATTATGCATCCTCCAAATAAACTGAATACTGCTGGGAGAAATGCAAAATGGCTACTGCCAAATGCCTTTGAATGGGAGCTGTGGCATGAAGAGAGACTACAGAGATGTAAGAGAAAATATATAAATGTCTAAGTCTGTGAGAGAGTCGTGTTACATACGGAGAGAACTGCAAGACAGGAAACATATTACAGTGTTGGGATAGACAACTTATTGTGAGTCACTCAGGATGAGAGCCACAGCTAAATAAATGTATCTGATGTAAATAAACTGTAAATATAAGCAGAAGTTGACTGTAGACATGAAAGTGAGCATGATGTTGCGCAATTCAAATGTTATAAAGAATCAAAGATGAAATGTCCAGGTGTGTTGACAAAAGCCATATTGTCTTTCTCCTTAACTTCTGTCGTTGTTTGCTCTCTCCTTCTCTTCTCATAACGGCACTGTAAAAGATGAGTGCGCTTTGACTCTTTCAGCACCTCTCTCTGTCTCTCTGTATTTCTATTTCTCTCTCTGACGTACCACCCAAATCCCAGACCTTCATAAGGCACCAAAGGACTGCTGAGCCATAGTCCGCCCAGTCCGTCTGGGCTTCAAACAGACTGATGTCACTGTCAGAGACTAAAGAAGCATAACTTCACTGCAGAGCCTTCAAATGGCCTACAGTGACCGTGGCAGCGCTGTTCCTGCCTACACTGCCGCAGAGGTGAAGAGGATGATAGGTTCGCCTATCAGATCAGTGCCAGTGTGGAAAAAGTGACGATGCACAGCAAGAGACTGACAGCTGCCCAGATGTGTCACTGTTCACATTTACCGTTACTGTGAAATTCATTTGCAGAATGGACCTTACCTGACACAGCTACCATCACCTTGTTTTGTGAGTGTGGATTTCAACATAAAAAAATTATTGTTTTTGTCATGTTGTTTTGTAATAAAGCCTTAAAATGTTGCTGTTAATCTGGTATCACTGTTATCACTGTCTGCTGAAAACCAGTCCAAAGACATGAAACAAACAGTGGTGTGTGCTTCTTTTGGATGGAGCAGTGAACTCTGAACCTATGTGAGTGTGTGTAATGTTATCTATTCATAGACACTTGCAGGTAGTCATTTTGGGAAACACTTAGAGTCACTCTCATGCCTGTACGTAACTATGACTCTGCAGCCAACAACCTTAGTGAAACTAGCCTGGTAACTAAATGTACCTGCAGCTCTAAAGCTCACTAATTAACATTATAACTGTTTCCCCATTTCCAGTATTTATGCTAAGCTAAGCTAACTAGCTGCTGGCTCTGTGATTTAGTTATACCATCCTATTTGAGCAGGCAAACAGCACGGGCTAATACTCAACTTTTCTGACTTGTGTTACTTCTACCTTTTATTCAATTATCTTTAGTCCTTCAGTTGCTCATTTTGTGTGAAGTATGAACAGTGTTTGAGAGCTCATCCCATGCAGCTGATGAAACTAAATGGAAACAACACTGAGTCTTTAAGGGTCCAGGGTCTGACTGACAGGCATGAACAACACACACTTTTTTTTTTCAAAAACAGCAAGAGAAAAAGATAATTTATGGAGGTACAGACATGCATTGTGTCTGGAAACGTGCAAGTGTTGAAAAACTCCAACTCCAACTTCAATTCTTCAACCAGTTTTATCAATCATTCACTTCTGGGTTTGTAGGAACCAAATCAAACACACAGGAGATGGGTCTAATTCTAAAATATTGCGGAGTCATAGTGGTGGTTAGGAAAACACATAATTATCTGAGCTGCTCATCCTTATCCCACTTGTACACTGGTACACTAGTTTATCTGCTTCCACTCTCTTCCTGGCTAACCTTGGAAGATAACAAGTTTGCCTCCTCAGGAATCTGCAGGTCAGGTGATCTCTTTCTGTTCTCCACCACTCTGTGCACACTTAGGATTAACTGTACTGTTCCTATCTAACTATATAAGTGATATGCTTTATTGATTACATGAACATCACAGTTTCCTTCCACACAATTTTTTTAGCCAACTATATTCACAACCAAGTGAATAACTAACAGTGGGGGTAAACTGAGCTGAAAATGACATATCTCACTACATATTTATAAGATGGACATTTAGATTTCAGTGGTGTAGTGTAGAAAAGCTAGAGGTATGTAAAATTAGTAGACAAATGCATGGGCAGAGCCATTATGTAACAACAGTGCTTATAATTCCTGTTTGTGAGAAAGCCAGTCAGGTGAATATTTGCCATTCCCTCACCATGATTAGTCTGCATAAAATCCCAGTGATTACTCTTGACTCACAGGTAAATGCTGTGGTTTCTATGCCTATTGGTTGCATAGGGAGGGGTGAAGTTATCCAAATCATGACCTCATCTCAACCATCAAGCAATTCACCTGGCCTTCTGTAGCCAAAAAGCCTGAAGTCCCCCTCATAGAGCTGGTACAGTTTCCTCCTGTCCTCTAGGGGCACTGTTCTGAACCAGTCCAACACAGAAGCAGGGGATGTAATGTTTGCATAGGAAGGGGGGAACTTGATGTCATCCTGCAGCTTTAAGATCGCCAGCAGTTGTTCAGCATCCTCCTGAAGAGTCTCCTGATGGCCAACAAAATCATACCTGAGAAAAACCAAAGTCAACCTACAGATAAAATAGTTAATTGTTGACATTGACCTTTATAGCCTCAATTCTACTGGCAAAACTGGCCTTACTGTATGAGGCAGGGGTGGCACAAGCGGTGCATCTGCCTCCAGTGGGGTTCAAAGGGCTCTTTCTTCTCTGTCTGTGGGTCCAGCAGGTACTGAATAAAGTTGTAAAAAGAGAGGTGCACACCTGATGCAAATGCCTCGTCCACAGTTTGTGGTGGCTCAGACTGGTTGCCATAGAGACGCAGAATGTCCCGGGCAAACTTAACGTAGAAGTACTTGTTGTACCGCTGGAATTTGTCTCTGTAGGCGGAGATGAGACGGACAAATGGGTCCCGGACAAACAGGAACTTGGTGTAGTGCCTCAGCCTTGCCTGTGGTCAACAAATAAGTATACATGAACCTTCTGTCACACTAACCCTGTTCTAACTGAATGAAGTACTAATGGGACTAACATCTTCAGCTACAAAGGTGGATGTGATTTGTAATGTTATGGACCTTCTGAGGTCATTGTATGGACTGACCTTCATCTCTGTCCTTGGGAAGCTGTTTAGAAGAGTGAGCTTGTTGGCACTGTGGACCATGTCAGCAGATATGGACATGGGGTCATGATATGGTTCGTTCTGGTTCAGGACAAACATAACCCTCTTCCAGTTGGTACATGCCACCTGCAGATAAGAACAAGACCAAGAGTCCACAGTCATGCTCGTAGCTCTGTGAGGCTGTACGTTAAGCTAAATGTCAGCATCAGTGTGATAACATGCTCACAATAACAATGCTAGCATGATGATGTTAAACAGATATCATGTTTACTATATTCAGCATCTGACTTTTAGCACATTTAGCACTTAACACAAGCACAGAGGGGCGGCTGATGGGAATGTAATTAGTTTGCTAATGACTAAACCAAGCATGTTCTTATACAGTCGTGAAGTGTGTGTGTGTGTGTGTGTTCTTGTCTATATCACCTTGGGAATGTAACAGTAGATGACGCCGTGAGTGTCATCCACAATGAGATTCTTCAAGTCTTTGGCACTAATGTCTTCTAAACTGTGCTTCCCTCCAGAAAATGCCTCTTTGTCACTAGCGCAGATTTCTTTTAGGAGCTGCTTTCTCAGTTCCTGCAGCTGATGCATCCTCTCTGCTGTGATAAGAAGAATAAGAATATACATATGTTATAACGATCTAAAATTATCAGTGCTAGTGGATTTTCTTTTAAAGAGATGACAGACTGGGGTAAAAGCCAAAGGCCAAACATTTTTCACTGCCCGCTCAGGTAAAGAAATGAACTCTGTTGGCTTGAATATTCATGATAATCCAAAAGTAATCAGAGGCGAGGTTCATTTCACAGGCACACAATGAATCAAATGACACAAAAGTGACACAAATCCATTCTTAACTAGGAGCAGGATACACAGCAGGAACAGTGAGGGATTGACACACAGACGTGCACACACACACACACACACACACACACACACACACACACACACACACACACACACACACACATCTGAGATCTTTTCTTGTGACATGTCCCATTGATAAAAGGACAAATATGATGAGAGAAACATGATCCAAGAAACTGAGGCAGGAGTCTCTGCATGCTGCCATGACAGCTTGAGTTGTAAGCAATGTATGAACACCAGGAACAATAAAAGTGCAATGACTGTACAAAATTATAAGGACACTTGAGTGTAAAAGACATTTGTATTTATTTTGCTCATTAAATACTATATATACTGAACCAGTGACAAAACATACAGATAAAAACTGTACCAGAACTGTGCAGTAAAACATACTGACTTGTGCAAAAATGTTTTTCTGTTAGTTTTCATTAACACTGTGACTGAGTATGATTCCAAAATCCACATAAATAAACTAGCAAAACTACCAGCATTATTTGAATGGTCCTGTACAGCAGTTTTTCTACAACTCCAATATCATCATCATCATAATCATGCCATCACTCACCTTGCTCCAAAGTTCTCAGATAGGTGATCTGATCAGTACCTCAACCTCAACAGAAACATGTCTCAGTCTCTGCATGCTACTGAGATCTCTGCTTTACAAGTGCACTAGGATTATTTTTGAGTGTGCAGAGTGACTGTAAAGCAGCCAATATTGACTCTGCAACATCATCCTCCAGGCTATACTATTCAGCCACACCTTCGTATTAGTGACTGACACAGCGAGACCAGAGACTTATTGTACTGGGCTGTTTATATAAGGATTGCGATTTACTACAGATATTCAAGGGTCCTAGAGGATAAATCCTAATGACCTTGATGACTGTCTTGGCACAGTGAGACATCTGGATAACTATGAGATGAATTGCCATATAATTTATTACAGTCATTGCAGACATAGCTTTCCACATGTTGAATCTTATTGACTTGACTTGACTTAACTGACAGGAGTGATAACCATTGGGGCTGAGTTAGTGCCCTCATGTTGTGTGCAGGGGTTAAAGTAAGGGTGTAACTTCTTCTTGGGAAACCTGCAGTGAAAGGAGTAGATATGTGCTTTATTCCTAACATCATAAAAACAGACCTCTCCCTCCTCATGGTCCACAAACACCCCAACCTTCTTAGGCATACTGGGGAGATTAATCCCCACCGGGGGTTGGTCACAAGCTTTCAGGATCTTCCCATCCCTCAGCATCAGGACAGCGTAGCCATTGCTCAGACACACTTCACTTTGGCGTTTCCTGTCAACTGTTTCCAAGGCAACCCCAATGTCCCATGCAGTCTTGTCTTCCACTTGCACCTTTGAGCACAGAAAATGGTTTTGTAATGATGTACTCCTATACAAAATGTGTTCCCTGTATTTGGGTACAAACCATAAGTTGGCAAAGTTCAAACCAAAAGTGAGCAGAATTGGAAAATGTCCTCATGTCTTTTTATTGCTGGGTCTGTGTCACTGAGACTAATAATCTGTTTACTGATTAACTTTTTTCTTCTCCTTGTAGAATTTGAGTTTGAGTCAGGATATTTTACTTTAAATGGAAAATACAGTATCCTCAGATTGTCTTATTGCGCAGTGGTCATGCTTAAGGCAAAGAAGTTGAATACATACGGGGAAAAAACCTAAAGCCATAAGAAAATATTAAAATGAATCGCCACCGACCTCAAAGTAGAAGGCACCAGAGGAATAGCCTTCTTTTCCCAGAACACCGAGGAGAGGGTCAAACCTCTCTGGGTTGTCTGGCAGTTTCTGAGGAAAGCTTCCATTTCTCACTTGTTTCCCATCATTGGACACAACGAGGAGATGGTTTGCAGTGTCAGAGTCCAAAGTTACATCCACTGACAGAAACCACAAGGTGAAAAAGTTGTGAAAAAGAAGACTAGAAGAAGATTCATGTACTCATAAGTAATAAAAGATTTACCTGCATATAGCTGAATTCTCCTTATCTCTGTAAGGATATTAACAAATGAACAACAGTGAATAAACCATGAATAAATCAACACTTGACTGTGAATAGCACATGTTCACATCACAATGAAACATCTTCAGAAAATACCTCAGTCTTACCTTTTGTAACCAGTTCTTTCATTTCATCACTCGTCTCACGGTGAAGTTCAAGTAGCAGCTTGGTGACAGCACTTCGCACAGTCCCCACTGCTGAATCACTGTAGACACTGATCTCAGACCAGTCTTCAGTTTTAGGTGGATCGTTCAGAGAATGCAAACTCTGTAGTGAGAATGCAGGACAAAACGTTCAGCTGCTACTAAGTGTGCATGCAACAAGAAGTGAAAATTTCTTTTATAGACGACTCTGAACCTTCAATCTGTAATTGTTCCATTGGTTTTTGAAAAAGAGAGAGAAATGCAACAAAGAACCTGTTTTGATATCATGCTAAGTAAGCAAATATACCAAGGAGAGAATGAAACAATAATAATTGAGAGGGGGTGGGGAGACATAAAACATAATTGCCAGTCCTCCATGCCAGCTACATTGTTGTTGGAAATGTGGCACTGTACTGTGATTTAACATGTTTGAAAGGGTGGTTCTCAGGTTCAGAGATGACAGTGACAGCAGTTTGCTCTTGCTCTGTGGATCTTTTAAAGTTAATAAAGGGTGTTTATGTGTGTTTACTCTCTGGAAATGATTGTGAGGTGACCGGAGAGATTTATATGGTAAAGGACAGTCGCAGATGCATCTTGGTTTTGTGGTATATTTGATGGTGATGATGTGAAGATGATGAAGAGAAGATCTCCGCTGACACTGACTTGCTTGTATATAGAAGTTTATTACAAAGAAGTTCAGCATCAAGACAAGCACTGCAGTAGCTTGTGAGAGGATCTGAGCCAATATGGATCTCTCTCTCTAACAGCTCTAAACATCAGTATATATAGGGTAGTTGTTTTCATAATCTATAGTGAGACATCCAGACCTCACACAATGACCTCTTGTTCCAAGAAACAGAGAACACTTAGATATTTATGCTCACGGCTGTTAACTTAAACATGACCCCAACAAATAGAAGTCATGTGAAACTTCGAACATTCCAAGTAAACAAAAACCATACATGGAACATTCTATACACCACAGTTTAAAATAAGATTTACAGCACTAGCATTTAAAGACAATATCAAACTGTAACAGTCAAACCAGGGAATTGACTGGAATGCAGGGATCACACAGGACACCAGGTAAAAGTTTAAAATCAAAGTTTTTATTTGCAAGGCTGTCATACGCGGGATAAAAGTCAGTCAGGCAAAAAAAAAAAAAAAACACACACAAAAAAAAGTGAGATGTATGATATTTCATGATGCAAACTACACTCACCTCCCACTTCCACATTAGCTAAAAAGACACTACATTTTCTCTGCAGTTCAGAATTTAAGTATACAGATGGATGATGGGTGGCCCCGGTGGATGGGGAGTATTGTTTTTCCTTTAATTTGTCACCTGTGTGAACATACACTAATGAAATACAAAACTTGATACCACCTCACACACATACCAATAACAAAATAAGAACAGTCCTTGGTTGTAAAATGTCTACCTAACACGCTGCAGCAAATCATTTGTATTTTATATTTTGTTTTTTGTTATGAAGAATAAAGCAACAGAGCAAGCAAGAAGTTTCGCAGATACCAGACAGAGTCAGTCTGAGAGCTCTTAAAGCTCATCATAAACATTCTCAAAATGTCTGAGTCTCGCTTTCACTTCTTCCAGTTTGGATTCATGGTAATCTATTATTTCGGCCATGTTGGCAAAAGAGTCTCTTATACGAGCGTTGGTGTCAGCAGTGTATTTGTCCATGTCGTCAATCTCAGATGGAGACAGAGATGGAATCTGTTTCAAACAGTTCACTCTGGCCGTATTCCCACTCATAATCTTAGAAATGCTTTCGCGTTCTGACAGAAAGTTTGCCTGTGGGGTAGGAAATTAAAAATCAAATTATGTAGCTGCAGGGTTCTCTTGTCAATCATTCACTGGTAATGCAATAATAGGCATTAAATGACTCACCTTTCCAGATTTTATGGTTTGCTCAATTTTCTGGATTTGTTCCTTAATCTCCTCCTGTAATTTAGGTTTAGGTTTAGTCACAGTTGAGACACTGTTACATTTTTAACATGCAGTCATGAGGCTGGTGGTGTCTCAGAAAACGCCCTGCCATCTTACATTACATTACAAAGTATCCCAGCATTCCATTTGGCTCTAAGTGGTTGAATTAAATAACTGTAACTAAATGTCAAAATAAAATGTTTTTTGTAGCCAGTCGCTCAATAAGTGAGTGAAAATTTATGTAAATTTATGGAAGACTCATAAAAGTAACCAACTGTATATTTACCAACATCTCCCTCTCTCCCACTGAGTTTGCAAGGCAAACCAAACACATCATGCTGAGTATGAAGCACAGGCCTCTGTGGTTGCTGCTGCATTATTGCTTTGGATGGAGGTTTAATTCAACTGTAGAGACAAGAGACGACAGGGTTTCAGTGTTGTCCGTTAGAGAGGAAGTATAGACCTGCTGATACTGTAAGGATTTCTGTGTTGAACTCATTGGCTTGTTTTACTTATTACTGTTGCTTTTTATTGTTGTCTTTTTTGCTCGGTTGATTGCAGGAGAATGACGATTCATGTCATTTCACAAGCAAAACACAGCAAGAAAAAAGCAAAAATTTAAATACTTCCTCTGAAGTGCAGCAGAGCATAGGTGTGAAATAACAGAGAGGAACTATCATAAAAGACATCATCAAAACTGTATTTCATCAAGTCTTGAGTCGATGTACTAGATTATATTCCACCTTACACTTGCTTATGTAATTAATGAAAGACTCAAATAAATTACAGTTTTTAAAAAAGACAAGGACTAGAAGCCAGTCTGGACCAGCATTGAACTCGGAGTTACAGATCAGCAAAATGAAGGTGGTCTGTATTAACTTTATCAAACAGGTTTTCAATCAGTAGTACAGTTGATGACAATTTCAGCATGTTCACACATACAATCTACAGCACATTGTTTTGGCTCACCCTTTCCTGTGATGCTGCTGGAGATATCAGTAGTTTTTTTTTTTCAGTTGTGTCCTTGAGTGTGATTTCTTTTCTGCAAGTACAGAGTCAGATAAAAAAAAATGGATTCAGTGTAGCTAATACACTCTGTTCTCTGACCGACCTTGAAACAGTACTGACACAAGATAACAAAATAGGACGAGCTTAAACTCCTTTCTCCCCTCCTTCTTGGTACCTCTTCAGTTTCACTTCCTTCCTTCATGGGGCTGTGTCATTTCACCCTAAATATATCAACAACAGTCTCAAAACAGTAGTTAGCTTGGAGATATTTTTTGTATTTGGGGTGCTATAAGCCACTAAAAAATACCAATCAGGTGAGAGAAAGGAGATGAATGTAGTTAAATTGTGAGCCCCATGTGTGGAAGGGCAACTAGCAAAACTTAGTAACATTTTACAGTTGGACACATTAATCCTTGTAGTTGTCAAGGAACACACAAGCACATAAATTAGGTACTGCTAAAGAATGGCTAACTGCTACAGCTGAAGCAAAACACAGACTTTCTCCTGACTGTTAAAGGGGAACTCCAAACATAGTGTACAGCCCTTTGTGGCTCCAGAGGGAGCTGAAAAAGATTTTAAAATATTAATAATTTCTAACAAATGCCTAACGAACTTCATACAATGACAGCACATGATTGGCACTCTGATCTGCGAACAGTCTGCTTTAGTGCTCTTTGTTTCAGTGTCAGTCATCCTGGACTTCTTCAGCGCAACCATCTCATACTCAATACTGTGATGAAGTCTAATCTACAGAGCAGATTAATGCAGAACACATCCGCACTACACCGTACATGATTCCCAACCATAATGAAATACTGGCGATGAACAACTTAACGCAGCATTCCCAAACACCCTGCATGCAAGAAATGACTCATGCACTTTTAATTCTGGCCTGGGTATCCAGTTACTATCTATGTCATTTGGCCGCATCATCAGAGCACTGCAGTGGGAAATTTATTTACCAACTGCATTAGTACAGATAATGAAAAGCAAGGCATCAAGTTAACCTTAGTGATAGTATGACTCCACAAGTTTTTGAACCTTTGTATTAGTCTCTGTATTTTCTCAATATTTACACTGTCATTCATTAATCAATGTATATTATGGCTGGAGCCGTAGCAGTCCTAAATAACATATATGCTGGGACAGGCTTATTTTTCCAGATGTGGTTCAGATATATGTTTACATCCCTAATGTTACTAAGCCTTGTCTTCAACATTTTATGCTTTCTGTTCATTTCTCTACTCTTTGTTCTCTCTCTCCCTCTGTTTTCAGTGTCTGTCCTCTTTCTTTAGAGTCTTTATACTCTCCTCTGTGTCACTGAGGAAAGTAAACAGAGTTAACTGATGTTTCTAGTTTATCAGTGTGACATTGGACGAATGCAATTAATATTAGCTAGCTAGATAATTAATTCACTCAACTGAAACTAACCAGCAGCATTAGCATAAACCACGAACCGTTGGTCAGATAAAGTCTGAAGATGAACGACACTGAACTACAAACAGTCCGTTAGTCAAGTTGTCTACATACCTGTATCACACTTCAATGGATTCAGCTTCCTTTCCGGTTTGTTTACAGACACAAAGAAAGAAATACCGTGGTGTGTTGTGTTGTGTTCACGGACCGATGACAACACAGTTTACCCATCCACACACAAGCAATGACACCGGTTATAATGATGTTGGCAGTGTGCAGTATCTTTGCAGCACCAAAGCAGAGTTATTTCAGGCAGAATTAACTATCGCTTGTTGATTACGATTTATTTAGGTTCATTTAGGTATCACTCACCACTATCCAGCGACCCCAAAGAAACTTTCCATGATGTTTCCAAAACTTCCAAAACGAGGTTTCGATTTGAAGGCAACCGACCACTGTGGAAAGTACCCAGGCTGGCCAACAACGAGATGAGAAGTGGGTGTGAACTGAGAGGGGACACATGGTGGCTGGCAAGCCTGAGGATTGTTATCATGTATGTTGCAGGTCCAGGGCTCTGAGATGAGTTGCATCCCGGAATGTTATGATCGTATACATGTAAACCTACAGACACATACCAAATAGTCTTGTCTGTAGCATTGAGTCATCAGTGGTATATTTGAGGTAAATAGCCAGCAAACAAGCCCCCTGCCCCCTTTTAGCACACACACACACACACACACACACACACACACACACACACACTGGCAGTTTCTACACTCTGTCTTTGAAGACAGAATTCCTTTGAGATAAGACAGAACTCAGCTGCATCTCTCAGGAAAACAAAACTAAGAGCCTGAGACACATACACAACTAGATGTCTCATAAATTATAACATATGTAGAGGGAGTGTAGTATCTGAAGGTCCATATATGGTTTTTATTTCCTTGGATGTCCAAAGTTTCACATGGTTTCTATTTGTTGGAGTCATGCTTAAGTTAATAGTCATGGACATAAATATGTAAGTGTTAGGGAGAGGGGCTTTCCCCCCCTCTTCTCTGTTTCTTGGAACAAGAGGTCATTCTGTGATGTCCGGATGTCTCATTATAGATTATGAAGATAATTAACCTATATATGCTGATGTTTAGAGCTGTTAGGGAGAGAGATCCATATTGGCTTGGATCCTCTCACAGGCTACCGCGGTGCTTGCTTTTATGCTGAACTTCTTTGTAATAAACTTCTATATACAAGCAAGACGGTGTCAGCGGAGATCTCTTCATCATCTTCACATCATCACTATCCAATATACCACAGGAGGAAAACTAAAACTGTTATAGAAGCTCCAGCACACCCTCTCGGTTAATATTTCTTAAACATAATGGTGTTCACATGACAGGAAGCGTATCTGCGCTTTCACAACTTGAAGTGTGAAACTAAAAAAGGCAGAGTTTTGTCTGCTCATAAGTACAGAACCAACATGTTTATAATACAATTTACATACATTACAGTTAACAAAATATAGTGACTCTTCAGATAATCTGCAGCAATGCACTGTTGGTGGCATAAAGTAACTAGTAGAGAAGTAATGTGTAAAGTGACTTGACTTGACTTAATGTACATGCACCCGGTTGTAAGATGCATAAACAGTGGGTATGACGCTTATGGCTCTACCAGACAATACAGTTCAACCTCCCACCCTCATTCAACACCAGAAATGTGCAGTAAAAGACACATGAGGATGTGCTTAATGTTGCAACCCATAAAGCATCATAAGGCTTTTATATAGGGCACACAAAACAAAGTAGAACAGAATTCAAATCTGTCTTTTTTTGTTGAAAATTGTCTCTACAGAGAAAATAAGTGAACTCTGGTCCTCATATTTCAGAATTACAGTGAAAAAGGCACCAGCCAAAAATAGTTCCCATATGTTCCATTTATTTTGGTTGCCCACATATACAAAACTATTTTTGCAGGACTAGAATTTCATCATTTATTAACAGTAAGCATATTTTCACTAATGTAAGCTAAACATTATAGTTGGTATTACAGTTTCTTTTAATGCAAGTGTAAGACTAAACCAGCCAGAGCAAAAAACTTACTTTATTTGAGTCATCAATGTTTATGTTTGAGCTAACTACATGTAATTGTATTTAAAAGTATTTATTTGATGTCATTTTTTCCATCAACATAAATTCTTTCCTCTTCCCAAATTGTGATGGTAACAAATATATTCATTAAAATTTGCTGTTGAACACATTTTACATGCCTGTCAACACTAAGTCCATCTCTAACATCCTGTTTTGTTTTTTGTTTTTTGTCAAACACTTAAAAGGAATTCATGATTTCAAGGTCAGGTCATAGAAGCTGCACAATACAGTTACTAACTGACATGAAAGTTACAATTCAGCTTTATTCTCCTCAAGGAGTTCAATCAATTTATTCATTTGTCTCAGTTGCTCTTCACTGTCCTCTAATTTTGTGTGAAGCTCCTCATCTTTCTGGTCTACATAGGCCTTGCTTCTCTCTACAAAGCCCTTAATGTACCCCAGGAAGCCGTCAATTAGGGGATCTTCATCTTGGCCCTTTGCAAGTGCTGTTACTTGGTCAATTAAGCTCATAGATACATCCATGAGCGCTTTAGCACTGGCCATTCCTGTCTTGGTCTCTGCCTGATGGGGGAAAAATAAAACAGCATCATGACATGGCACAGACTCTGACTCACCTTCACTCTGTCTGCTTCTTTTTGTACTTCCTGGAGCTTTTCCTTGATGTTTTCCTGCAAATCCAGAGTGAGTCAACATACAGTTACATTTGGGGACATGTAAGCTTGACAGTAATACAATATACTGTACATTACAAATCTGAAAATGTCAACAGTATATGTACTTGTAATGAGTCAGAATGTGAATAAAACAATTAAGAAAAGTTCAACAGTAAATTTTCCTGTTATTACTACTATTACTGTCTAAATAGTTATAGACTTAAACATGAAATAAATTGTCTATAGCAAAGGAGGTTAAGAAACAGTTCATTTACCAGTTGGTCTTTGTCCATCAGTGAACTTGAGAGACAAACCAGACACAGCAGAGTGAAGATGCAGAGCAGACCTTTGGTGGTTCTGACACCAGCCACTCCTCTGCTTCTGGAAAATGTTGCTGCTGCCATCACTGCTCTGAATAGAAGTTAAAGAATTTAAAGGATTAATGAATTAAAAAGAAATACTGTAAAAAAAAAAAAAAAGTCTACTGTGTGTAAAAGTTTATAATCTTATCCGGAATTTGAGGGTGAGCTGCTGTCAAGGTGATGAATGAAAAAATGATGAGATGACAAACTCATAGTAACAGTGCAGATATTGAACATAAATTGATAATGCTGAGAAGCAAATAAAAAGTGAGGGAAATGCAGGAGGAAATCGCGTTCATGCTCACAACCCACATCAAATGAAATCTGTCAATGCCATGGCCCCCACTGCTGCGCCCGGCCAAGGGGAAACTTGAGCATAGCATAAAAGTGAATTCCCCTTTCCCCACTCCCAAGGGCCAGTGCAGTGCCATAGCTGGCTGCAGTCCAAAACACAACTGGTCAGGAAAAAGGTCAAGGCACCGTCAACCATCGTCCAATCAGCTGGCCCCACCTACAACTCAACATCCTTGAAGAAAAATCACAGAAAAGGTGAAAAGCACCACCCTCAGGGAAAACAGCAAAAACAGAAGGAATCAATAATAATACAGATTATGACCCAGGGTCATAACAACTGCTAAGAAAACAATCAAGTGTTTTAACTGTATCACTACAGAAATTTGACTTCTACACCTAATCCTAATGATTGTGTCAACTAGTGATAGACTTGCAGACCAAACTAAAAGAGGACTGAGGCACAACTTCCATATTCACACTGGGAATCCAGGCTTCATCTGGCAGCCCAGTGAGACTGTGACTCCACTTTGAGAGTTATAGTCATAGAGGTGTAGTCCCTCTACCCTAGCGCCTCTAGTTCTTGTATTATATAGCAATTTTGCAATTTGTTTGTAATCTTTTCCCTTCCAGCAGCATCAGTGGTTGTGGGGGACACCAGAAAAGCTCCTGTTTATATTCTTCCTCCCTAATATCTTTATCTGATTTGAATCTAGCAGCACGAGTAAAGTCTCTGTTAGCTTACTGACTAACCTGGTATTGTGTCTACAGAGAAAACCTTTGTATTAGAACTTGACTTTAGGATCACAGAAGACAAAGGCATCAGAAAACAACAGATCCCATATATTCAGTTTGTTTTGGTTGCCCACATATGCTGAATTTATTTGCAATAGTTGAATTTCATCTATTACAGACTTAACAGTTCAGCCATCTATTCACAATATTGTAATATGTCTTAATAAAAAGCAATACATGTTGGAATGTAGACTGACTTTTAAAATTTGCATTACAGTTTATGTTAATGCACAAAATTTAACATATATGTCAACCTTGATATTTGAGCTAACTATGTATTTATATATGCATTTCATGTTTCTGGAAATAGTAGGTCCTTCTCTAACATCCTGTTTTATGTAAAACAATTAAAAGGTATTCATGATTTCAGCTCATAAAAACAGTAAAGTGAAGTTGCACAGGTACTAAGTGACATGGAAGTTACAATTCAGCTTGATTCTCCTCAAGAAATTCAATTAGTTTATTCAGTTTTCCCAGTCTCTCTTCAGCGTTCTCTAGTACTGCACCTAGCGCCTTCTCCAACACTGTGCAGGTCTTGGATTTGTGCTCTGGAGGTCTGGCTATTTCTGACATGTACTGTGTCTAATGGGGGAAAATAAAACAGCTTCATGACATGGTACAAACTCAGTTTGCTGTGTTGTTACACTGTGTTATTTCCACTGCAACAAAGTGGTTCTCTAATCCTGTCAGAGTTTTCCACCTTTACAGTTACTACAATACAGTTTGTTTTGAGCATGTCAGTAACCCTCAAACTGACTGACTGACTCACCTTCAGTTTGTCTACATCTTTTTGTAATCTCTGATGCTTTTCCTTGATTTTTTCCTGCAAATCCAGAGTGAGAGTCAACATGCAGTCATTTAGGGTATTCTTCTGTAATGCCTCAGAAGTATATATCAGTAAATTTACTTGTCATGACTCACAATGGCTGTAGAATTAAATATGAAATTATTTTCTGTTGCAAAGAGAGGTTCAGAATTTATTCATTTACCAGTTCATTCTTGTCTATCAGTGAACTTGTGAGACAAACCAGACACAGCAGAGTGAAGATGAGGAACAGGCCTTCGGTGGTTCTGACACCAGCCACTCCTCTGCTTCTGGGAAATGTCACTGCTGCCATCACTGCTGTAAGTACAACAGTCGATGAGCTTGAGAAAAAAGTATAGAACATTTAGTATAAATAAAGACTTACATAGGACATTCTCAAACAGCAACTGAACCTTTTTAAATCTGTAAAAGTGGTGATGTAAGATTAATGTCTGCCTACAATAAAACCTTCTCACAGAGCATCGTTGCTCATCTTACCTGTTATTGGAAGGTGAGCTTCTGTACAAGTGACACACCACAAAAAGTTTTATATACTCCTGGTGTCACCTCTCGCTCTGCACAACTCACCTGTGTGAGTGTCTACCTGTCTGTCAGTGTGTCACATGACATGCCAGTCATTCCTTTGTACTCACCTGACACTGCCTTGTTACTCCCTCTTTCACAGAAGAAGTACTTAATGTAAAAATGTAGAATATCTAAATGTAGACAGTATAAACCAACATACTGTGCACTGTTACTGATTTTACCTGCCAGGTCTCTGTTAGCTTACTGACTAACCTGGTATTGTCTGTACAGAGAAAATGTTTTTTTTGTTTGTTTTTTTTTATCACAGTTTGACTTCACAGAGGACAAAGGCGTCAGACAGCAGTAGTTCCCATATATTCAATTTGTTTTGGTTGCCCACATATGCTGAATTGATTTGCTATAGTTGAATTTCATCATTTATTAACAGCTCAGGCATCTATTTCCAATATTCGGCAACATGTCAACAATGATACATGTAGGAATGCAGATTAAACATTAAAATTTGCATTGCAGTTTCTATTAGGAACGAGTGAAAATAAATCAGTAGGAGAAAACATTAACATTATTTAACATAGTTGTTCACTTTAATTTTTGAGCTAACTACAAATAACAGTAGTTACATGTCTTTATTTTATGTTATTTTGCATAAACATTGTTTCCACCTCTCAAAGTGTGTGAGAATTTGGTCTCAAGGGACTTCTTGAAAAAAAAAGGGGGCGTAATAGCTGTACAGTAAAATAAAGCGGAACAATTCAGATACTAACTGACACAGAAGTTACAAATCAGTTTGATCCTCCTCAAGGAAATTGATTATTCTATTCATTTTCTCCAGTTTCTTTTCATTTGCTTCCATTTTTACACCTATTTCCTAAATCACAGTCACAAATTAAAGTTGTGAACATGTCAGTTACATTTGAACTGACTGAC
This sequence comes from Lates japonicus, assembly GCA_033238685.1. NCBI lineage: Eukaryota > Metazoa > Chordata > Actinopteri > Centropomidae > Lates > Lates japonicus. The sequence continues at coordinate 74,720 of BRZM01000741.1, read as the reverse complement.
TCACCTTGAATTTGTTTGCCTCTTTCTTTAGTTTCTGATAGTTCTCCTTGAGTTTTTCCTGCAGATCCAGAGTGAGAGTCAACATGCACTTACTTTTGGAGAAATGCAAGCATGACAAGCATTCCTCAGGAAACAGGTTTGACCTGTCACAAACTAGGCCAAACTGTCCCATACCAACACTGTTGCCAACCTCTTAGAACTCAGTTACGTCACATAGATTTCAAATATTAAATACTGCTACACCCACATCATCATTGTCAATATCGGTTACCTCTCCCTGCTGTACAACTCACATGTGTGTGTGTGCGTGCGAGTGTGTGTGCATGCGTGTGTGTGTATCTGTTAGTGTGTGTTTGTAGTGTGTGCATGTATGTACATGCAGGATAGTGCCCCAACTGCTTTGTGTCTCTGCTAGTTCAGATCATCAGAAGTTTCATTTTCACAGAAATACTTTTTGACAGTTTCATTTTACAGGAACATAAGAAGGGACTGAAAGAGCAGCACACTGCCAGAAACAGTGCAGTTATTTGACACAAATTGATAAAGTCAAGAAGCAAATGAGAATGTCAGTAACATTTTAACTGTCTGACTCCCCTTCACCCAGTCTGTCTCTTTTTGTAAATTCGTAGGGTTTTCCAATACAGTGAATTTTGGAACAGCTGCAGATAAAACAAATATAAAAATGTTAACAGTACATATACTTGTAAACCTATGTGAAGTAGCAGTGGAAAAAAAACAAACATTATCTTACATTTTCTTGTCGCGACTCAAACTGGAAAACAAACTCAGTTTTTGACCAGCATGCAAAGGATATTCAAAATAGGAACAATCAAACCATCATCAGCCATCTGTAAACTCAAAGGACTCTGTGTTGCTCAACCTGTTTCTTCTCTCTCCATCACAAACTCACACACCTTACCAACACTGCTGCCAACCTCTGAGAGCTAAATCATAAGGCCATCACACACATTTCAAATACAATTCATCACACACCCACATATCCATCACCTCACTGTGCTGCCCTGTGGGTGCAGGCACAGGTCCCTGAGGTGCAGAAGGGCTCCCTCTGGCAAAAGCCTTTTACCCTCAGCCATATCAGCCTGAGAGGTGACTGAGAAAAGTTTGCATTTTGTTTTCATGCTGTTTTGCCTGTCAAAGTTGTGCTGTTTTATACCTCGTGTATTTCTGCCTGTCGTGTGATGATGTGTGCAATGTGTAGTGCTGATTTTACCTGTGATGTACAGAGCTGTGGAAAAACATCAGGTCAAACTAACAATGACACACACTGGCTGTAGACTTGAACATAAAATTATTTTCTATAACAAGGGGAGGTTAAGAAACACTTGATTTACCAGTTCATCCTTGTCTGTATATCTGACAACACTGATTATAATTTCCCATGAGCATATATATTTGACTTTGGAAGGGACTTAATCAGTAGCACACAGCCAGAAATGGTGCAGATATTGAACATAAATTGATAATGCTGAGAAGCAAATGAAAAGAGAAGGAAATGCAAGCACATGCTCACAATCTACATCAAATGAAATCTGCCAATATGATAACCACCACCAATAAAAACTAGTTACTTCAGAAATTAGATTTCTACACCTAATTCTAAACATCAAGTCAAATATGAGTATTCCATCAAGTTACTCCAATACAATTGGTTGTGAGCACGTCAGTGAACTGACTCACAAATTCAGCTACTCAACCTCCTGTCTTTCCAGTTATGCTCATCATGATCCAGAGATGGGTCTTTCACAACAGAAGCAGCTGTAACAGACGCGAGGATGTGGTTAACCCATTAACCATCAACAAAGACAAAGATCTTTGTAATTCACTGCAAAGTTGTAAAGACTGTAATACACAGTGATAGCAACAATAGAAGATACTGAATTCACATTCTCCTTTCTAGGCCATTAAATAGAGTACACAAAATTAAATGGGGCACCATCCACTATCAGAGCCACTTAACACAAGACTAATACCAAGTATGTGGCAGTTAAAAGCTGTTGGAACCACTGCAAACTACTGTCAATGGAAAGTAGAGTAGATAAAGCCAAAATGCAAAATGTCATCAGATGACATACATGATATATATATATATATATATATATATATATATATTCATTATGTTGCATTCTGCCTTGTACCAGCCGGTTTCAGTTCTTTGTCTTTGCTTCTCTCGTACTCTCTGTGCTCACATATACAGTATTTCAATACAGCAGAATCCCCCATAAAGCTGTTCTCATTTATATGTAGAGCTGTCGCTAGGTGTTTTGGTGCATGTGTTTAACTGTGTATGGTGGGTGGATAGTGCCACTTCTAACATACCAAAGGAGACTGTCATGTGACATTAATGTGAGAAGAAAGGATTTTTTCAAACGTCCACCTAAATGTGTTGCTAGTGCCACGTCTGATGTCACTATGTCTTATTATGCAATTCAACATAATAAGACAATATGTTTATAATTAATACATCTTTCTAATCTCCATAAAATTGTTTTGCATTGGCATTCAAATGTGATTTCTTAACTCACAACTTCCACAGTTGAGACAATTGCAATATTGCAGTAAATATTATGCAAGACTGTTCCATGTCTCTCAAAGATATTATTTTTGGGTGTCCTTATGAACAACACAATGACTAATTTCATTACAAAACACCATTCTGATTTGTTTCTCTTTCATTTATTCTTGTTGACTGAAAGATTCAATATGTCTTGTTGTTTTCTAATGTCATCACTTGATGGTACTGTTGTATTGTTTAAGATGGTGTACATCAAATATGAGAATAATAGATCTTCAGACATGGACATCTTTAGATATGACTGTGTATCAGAACAAAATCATTGCTATTATAGATTTATGCACAAAGCTAAAAGAAGACTGAGGAACAGGGTAACGGAGCACAACTTCCATATTCACACTGGGAATCCAGGCTTCATCTGGCAGCCCAGTGAGACAGTGACTCCACTTTGAGAGTTATAGTCATAGAGGTGTAGCCCCTCTACACTCTATATATAGATGAGGCCCTGAGTTCTTTGTTCTAATGAACTTTTATAGAGTAAACTAAATATTGTTACACCAACATATTGCAAATAAATGAGTGTACTAGCCCTTTAACACAGCTTACAAGCACCGCACTGTAATGTATGTACTTATCCTTTAACCATAGAAATAATCTTTTCTTATCTTTTCCCTTCCAGCAGCATCAGTGGTTGTGGGGGACACCAGAAAAGCTCCTGTTTATATTCTTATTCTTAATATCTTTATCTGATTTGAATCTAGCAGCATGAGTAAAGATGGTCTCTGTTAGCTTACTGACTAACCTGGTATTGTGTCTACACAGAAAATGTTTGTATTAGAACTTGATTTAAGGATATTAAAAAGGAAGGCATCAGACAACAACAGTTCCCATATATTAGATTTATTTTTTGATTGCCCATATATGCTGAATTTATTTCAATTTATTTTATAACTGAATTTCATCATTTATTAACAGCTGTAACTGAAAAATCTGTTAATGCAAGAGTGAGATCAAACCAGCTGGAGAAAACAAAAACATAATTTAATATACTGTATATACATAGCAGTAGTTAGATGTGTTAATTTGTGTTATTTTACATAAACATTGTTTCCACTTCTCAAAATGTAATGGTTACACATCAAGTGTTGTGGTATATATCAACACATTTCACATGTCTACCAATACTAAGTTCTTCTCTAACTTCCTGTTTTATACACAGTTAAAAGGAATTCATGATTTCAGGGCCAGCTCATAGAAACAGTAAAATGAAGCAGAACAATCCCACTGACATAGAAGTTACAAGTCAGCTTGATTCTCCTCAAGGAATGTGATTAATCTACTCATCTCTTCCAGTTTCTCTTCATTGTCCTCTATCATTGCATCGACCTTTTCCTCCTCCTTATTTATGTTGGTCTTGACTTTCTCCATGATGCTGTTGACGTTCTGCAGGCAAATGTCCACTGGGGTAAAGTCAGGAAGTGCTGCTTTCATGACTCTCGTCATAAGTGCTATCTTTTGGTCCATTGCACTCATGTGCTGTGAGGTGGTGACCATGTCTAATATGTGCTTTGCCTAATGGGAAAACAAAAAACAGCCTCATGGCATGGCACAATCTCAGTTGTTACATTGTGTTATTTCCACTGCAACACATAAAGTCTTATGAACAAATCACAGTTCTCTCATCCTATCACAGGATTCATTCATTAAAATTACTCCAAAACAATTTGTTACATGACATTACACAAGTCAGTAACATTCAAACTGACAGACGACTCACCTTCATTATGTCTGTCTCTTTTTGTAATTTCTGAAAGATTTCCTTGAGTTCTTCCTACAAATCCAGAGTCAACATGCAGTCATTTAGGGATATGTAACCATGACAACAGCTTTAATACAGTGCATATTACAAATCTGAAAATGTCAGCAATACATTTTTTTTCTTCAAATTTCAGTAAATTTACTTGTCATGACTCACAATGGCTTTAAACATGAAATTATTTTCTGTAGCACAGAGAAGTTCAGAAACTATTCACTTACCAGTTTGTACTCGTACGTCAGTGAACTTGTGAGATAAACCAGACACAGCAGAGTGAAGATGCAGAGCAGACCTTTGGTGGTTCTGACACCAGTCACTCCTCTGCTTCTGGAAAATGCTGCCACTGCCATTGCTGCTGTAATTAAAACAGTCTTTGAGTTTGAGAGAAAAGAAGAATTAATGAAGAATTAAATAGGAAATTCTCAAACTGCAACTGAACTTATTTAAATCTGTAAAAGTGGTGATGTAAGATTAATGTCTGTAACAATAAAACCTTCTCACAGAACATTGTCACTCATCTTACCTGTTATTGGAAGGTGAGCTTCTGTACAGGTGATGAATGAAAAACTGATGAGATGTCACACCACAAAGTTTTATATACTCCTGGTGTCACCTCCCCCCAACCCCCCCACCCCCACCCTCTGCACAGCTCACCTGTGTGTGTGTGTGTGTGTGTCTGTCCGTGTGTGTTTCGTGATTGTTTTTCAGAATGTGTGTACATGCAGGTTATATTATGTTGTCTTGTTACTTCCACTTTCACATAAATAGTAATTAATGTAGACATTAATGTAGACATGGAATATTTAAATGTAGACAGTATAAACCAGTGTGCTGTAAAAGATGGAGAGCTGCTGTACAGATGATGGATGAAAAAAATATGAGATGACACACTACAAATTAATTTTATATATATAGTGTCACCTCTTCCATGTTACAACTCACCTGTGTGTGTGTATGTGTCCCGTGTGTGAGCGTTTGTTTTGCCACTTTGTTTCTCGTTTACTTGTGTAAGGCAGATTTCTGTGAGAAGATGCGTAGAGAAGAATAGGCACAGATACTCTGCAGTTGATCAAATCTTCATGAAGGCACTTCATTATCGGTACCAGGTCAAATACAGTCTGCTCATGCAACCAGAAAGATTGACAACAACACACAGAGAACTTAGAGTATATATAGCCCAAGAAGTCACACAAATAACATAAGATGCATTGTTTTACACATCTAGTCCCATGTTCGAACTGTAGTCATTAGACATATTATATGATAATCATCCTCTAGCGCTAACATGACCTCTGGTCATCATGTACTTTTGCTTATTGAATTAACTATTGTCCAGAAACTAATGGAAATTAATAAAAAAGTTCAACTTCTGGTCAGTTATAAAATCATACTATTAGTCTTCACTTTCATTTTCCCAGAAACAGTATTTGACAGCCCCAGTTTACAAGAATAGCTATCTCAGTATCACTTAATGATGTGACATAAACCACTATACTCCAGCACAAAATCTTGTGATAACTCGTTATGAGCTATGAATACAATTCATCTACTCAACCTCCTGTCTTTCCCGTCATGATCCAGGTGTGGGTCTTTCACAACAGAAGCAAAGATGTAACAGACTGTAATACACAGTGAAAGCAACTTTACAAGAAACTGAATTCACATTCTCCTTTCTTGGCCATTAAATAGGGTACACAAAATTAAACTGTGCACCATCCATTATCAGAAAAGCTAAGTCACCAGCCTCTCTTTACAGAGAAAATATTTGGATTAGAATACTGGACTTGATATTTTAGGATTACAATGGAAAAAGGAATCTGGCAAAAACAGTTCTCATATATTCAGTTTATTTTGTTTGTCCACGTATGCACAATTTCATGTGCAATAGTTGAATTTCAATATTTATTAACACCCTGAGCATCTTTCACTAATACTAATATCTTAACTATTAAAAAAAAGTATTATGTAGGAATGGAAACTGAACATTATACATATGCAAAACACAGTATAAAATGCAGAGTTCACAAGTAAGATTCAGTCTGAATGACTTACACATTGTCTTGCTTGTTTTCAAATGAAGTCAGTTACACATTGATCGTACTTTCATGAAAAATTGTACCATCCACACATAAAACTGATTTTTCCACCACTTTTGTAAAAAGCATTTGCACAAATCTGGACCTTTCATTTCACCTCAAGTACCTTTCAGCCTTTAGGACCTCAGTAACAGTTCAATGAGACAAGCACTGTGACACAGACTAAAGCTTGAAGCCAGGCAGCACTTGTATTGTGTATTTTAGCAGTGACTAATTTTTTTCCACCAATGGTACTTGACAGCACCTTAGTGAACAACATATTAGCCCCACTGCAATGTCTTTAGAGAGGTGTGTTTATATCAGTGTGGCAAGGAAAGAAGGCCAAGTATAAGAGTATCCCATGTAGAACCATGAGAAACCACAGCCCACATCAGCTGAATAGTTAACAGTCGCAAGTTTTGGACCATTAAGTGTCACTGGAGAACCATCAACAGTCATTGATAACACTGAATGTTTGAGAAGCAACCACCACAGTTCTGCCTTTTCCGAATAGAATCTCAAAAATATCTATTCAAAAAAATCAGAAACCATTTTATGTTTTATCTTTACGTACAGATATACATTAATATTATCAACTCTGGCTTTTAGCCAATTTGTATACTGTGCATAGTATAACAATGTCCCAGTGATTTAAATTGGCAATAAGATTTCTGTAATGGCAAAGAAACAGCAAAAATGAACATGTGAAAGAAAACATTTGTTATTGAATGACTGAATTTATTTGCATTTATTTCAATTTATTTTATAACTGAATTTCATCATTTATTAATATAGACAAAGTAAACTGTTACCAAGAGGAAATCAAACCAGCTGGAGAAAACAAAAACATAATTTAACACACTGTATATACATAGCAGTAGTTAGATGTGTTTATTTTGTGTTATTTACATTTTTCTAAAAGTGTATTGGTTGCACATCAAGTGTTGCACATGTATTCATGTTGCAGAAATATATCAAAACATCTCACATGTCTACCAGCACCAAGTCCTTCTCTAACTTCCTGTTTTATGTCAAACAATTACGAGGAATTCATGATTTCAGGGCCAGCTCATAGGAAATGTTAAAATGAAGATAAACACAGACATTAATCCATATGGAAGTTACAGTTCAGCTTGAATCTCCTCAAGGAGTTGAATTAATCTATTCACTTCTCCCAAGTTTTCCGAATGTTCGCGCCCGAACAACCTCTGGCGCCTTGCATTCGCTTTTCCAAATTTTGATCATCTGGATAGATGTCCATTGGGGAAAGTCAAAGCGCTGCTTTAAAGATCATTATTGTTAAATGCTACCTGGTGGTCCATTAGAACCCATGCGCTCTGCAATGATGGCCGTTTCTAACTTGTACTTTGCCTAATGGGGAAAAATAAAACAGCTTCACGACACAGTTCTCTCATCCTGTCACAGTATTCCATCATTAAAAGTAACATTCAGTCAGTAACATTCAAACTGACGGACTCACCTTCCGTTGGTCTGCCTCTTTTTTAAATTTCTGATACATTTCCTTGAGTTCTTCCTACAAATCCAGAGTGAGGTTTATGTAACATGGGCACATATCGCCCAAAAGTGACTGAGCAATTTTGACATTCAAAAAAATTACAAATCTTATTATCTTATTTTATTTAGATATTTTTTGCATTATGATGTGTTTTTCATGTTTTTTTCATCATGTCAGTATTTTTTCAATGTCACTCATTTTCAGTTTCAACTTTCTGTCACTGTTTTGGCATAGAGAGGATCGGCATATCATTTGCAACTAACGTTGCCTGCACTGCGTGGTCGCGGAATGTCGACACCCATATAACAGACTAGAGCAGCGTTGCAGACCACATGAGATTGCGTGTGTCAAGATGGGCTCAAACCTTGCCTTTGTGTTGTGTAATGTACAGTTTTGGGTTTCTCCTATTTTTCCAGTACTGATGTGTGAAGTTCCCAGCAAAAATAGACAGGGAAAAGATATGTTGAGCATCATTGTGAAGGATTTTTCCAACTTCTAGTGTGCTTAATATTTTCTTGGCCACTCCACTTCTGTTTAGCTCAAACTATGACTGATAGTGGATCTGGAGACACTTCTCCTCTCCATTGCTGTGGTAACCAAGGTCTGATAAGGATGCAGACAGAGACATGATACCATCCGAGGACAAGATACATGTGATAGATTAGGTAAGAACATGTGACAATGGTGACGTTTGAGTTCACATCTATACATTTAGAAGATAATTTGGCCTTATTTGGTTGCAGCATGGGAATGTGTGGCAATTGGATTACACCCTATATGCCCTGTTCTCTCTCTTAGACAGACATGAAGAAAAAAATATTTCACTTTTTCAGTGCCAATACTTGTATTTCAATGCCAATGTTTCTTCAGTTCAGGTTTCAGTGAAAATTTTTAATATGTCACTGTTCTAAGCACATAGACACAAAATCATGACAGCAGCTTTATTTTTCTGTATATTACAAATCTGAAAATGTCAGCAATACACTTTTTCTCAGTAAATTTACATGTCATTTTCACTTTAAACATGAAATTATTTTCTGTAGCACAGAGAAGTTCAGAAACTATTCACTTACCAGTTTGTACTCGTACGTCAGTGAACTTGTGAGATAAACCAGACACAGCAGAGTGAAGATGCAGAGCAGACCTTTGGTGGTTCTGACACCAGTCACTCCTCTGCTTCTGGAAAATGCTGCCACTGCCATTGCTGCTGTAATTAAAACAGTCTTTGAGTTTGAGAGAAAAGAAGAATTAATGAAGAATTAAATAGGAAATTCTCAAACTGCAACTGAACTTATTTAAATCTGTAAAAGTGGTGATGTAAGATTAATGTCTGTAACAATAAAACCTTCTCACAGAACATTGTCACTCATCTTACCTGTTATTGGAAGGTGAGCTTCTGTACAGGTGATGAATGAAAAACTGATGAGATGTCACACCACAAAGTTTTATATACTCCTGGTGTCACCTCCCCCCACCCCCCCACCCCCACCCTCTGCACAACCTGTGTGTGTGTGTGTCTGTCCGTGTGTGTTTCGTGATTGTTTTTCAGAATGTGTGTACATGCAGGTTATTCTATTGTATTCACCTGACACTGCCTTGTTGTCTTGTTACTTCCACTTTCACATAAATAGTAATTAATGTAGACATTAATGTAGACATGGAATATTTAAATGTAGACAGTATAAACCAGTGTGCTGTAAAAGATGGAGAGCTGCTGTACAGATGATGGATGAAAAAAATATGAGATGACACACTACAAATTAATTTTATATATATAGTGTCACCTCTTCCATGTTACAACTCACCTGTGTGTGTGTATGTGTCCCGTGTGTGAGCGTTTGTTTTGCCACTTTGTTTCTCGTTTACTTGTGTAAGGCAGATTTCTGTGAGAAGATGCGTAGAGAAGAATAGGCACAGATACTCTGCAGTTGATCAAATCTTCATGAAGGCACTTCATTATCGGTACCAGGTCAAATACAGTCTGCTCATGCAACCAGAAAGATTGACAACAACACACAGAGAACTTAGAGTATATATAGCCCAAGAAGTCACACAAATAACATAAGATGCATTGTTTTACACATCTAGTCCCATGTTCGAACTGTAGTCATTAGACATATTATATGATAATCATCCTCTAGCGCTAACATGACCTCTGGTCATCATGTACTTTTGCTTATTGAATTAACTATTGTCCAGAAACTAATGGAAATTAATAAAAAAGTTCAACTTCTGGTCAGTTATAAAATCATACTATTAGTCTTCACTTTCATTTTCCCAGAAACAGTATTTGACAGCCCCAGTTTACAAGAATAGCTATCTCAGTATCACTTAATGATGTGACATAAACCACTATACTGTGCTACAGCACAAAATCTTGTGTAACTCGTTATGAGCTATGAATACAATTCATCTACTCAACCTCCTGTCTTTCCCGTCATGATCCAGGTGTGGGTCTTTCACAACAGAAGCAAAGATGTAACAGACTGTAATACACAGTGAAAGCAACTTTACAAGAAACTGAATTCACATTCTCCTTTCTTGGCCATTAAATAGGGTACACAAAATTAAACTGTGCACCATCCATTATCAGAAAAGCTAAGTCACCAGCCTCTCTTTACAGAGAAAATATTTGGATTAGAATACTGGACTTGATATTTTAGGATTACAATGGAAAAAGGAATCTGGCAAAAACAGTTCTCATATATTCAGTTTATTTTGTTTGTCCACGTATGCACAATTTCATGTGCAATAGTTGAATTTCAATATTTATTAACACCCTGAGCATCTTTCACTAATACTAATATCTTAACTATTAAAAAAAAGTATTATGTAGGAATGGAAACTGAACATTATACATATGCAAAACACAGTATAAAATGCAGAGTTCACAAGTAAGATTCAGTCTGAATGACTTACACATTTTTATTGTTTGTTTTCAAATGAAGTCAGTTACACATTGATCGTACTTTCATGAAAAATTGTACCATCCACACATAAAACTGATTTTTCCACCACTTTTGTAAAAAGCATTTGCACAAATCTGGACCTTTCATTTCACCTCAAGTACCTTTCAGCCTTTAGGACCTCAGTAATCAGTTCAATGAGACAAACACCCCAGACAGACTAAAGCTTTAGTTTTCAGGCAGCACTTGTATTTGTGTGTGTATTTTAGCAGTGACTAATTTTTTCCATCATAATGCAGGTTATACCTTAGACAGACATACCCTTAGCATCTAACATATTAGCCTCATCAGTAATGTCTTTGTAGAGAATGTACTTATAGCAGAGGTGTGGGCCTTATATTTCAGTGTGGCAAGGAAAGAAGGAAGCATGCATAAGAGTATCCCACATGTAGAATTTATGTTCACAGCCCACATCAGCTGAATAGTTAAACAGTCAGTAAGTTTTGGAATTCATTGCTGTCACTGGATAAACCACTGGGGTCTGCACCAGCTCATTGATAAATACTGAATGTTTGATAACAACCACCCACAGTTCCTGTCTTTCCTAATGAATCTCAAAAAATATCTAATTTACAAAAATAATCAGGAAACCATTTGATAAGTTGATTTCTTTATTTATTAGATATACATTACTATCAACTCTGGTCATTTTAGCCAATTTGTATACTGTGCATAGTATAACAATGTCCCAGTGATTTAAATTGGCAATAAGATTTCTGTAATGGCAAGATGAAAAATGAAAAGAAAAAATTTGTTAAACTCAATCTTAGAGCAAACTAGTAATAACAGTATCTAAATAGGTTAAAGGTGTTTATTCTGGTCAGCAACATAAGGTTTGAAGGCCATTTTATGGAAACTTTAAACTGAAGCTGAACAATAAGGAGCTTTGCGCCACAGTATATATACAATACCAGACACAGACACTCTAACTGACATGGAAACTGCTACAATTCAGCGTGATTCTCCTCAAAGAACTGGTAGCAGCCTCTCCAGGAATTCGACTGTTTTTTGATCATCTCTGTTGCTGCAGCTCTATTCTTAGTCTTCTTACGTAGGTAGATCTTGTCCTCCAGAAGGTCTTAGTGTCCTCCATCAATTCCAGTAGTGGTGGAAAGTCCAGGTATTACTTTCTTAGTGTGTGTCATCGAGGATCTATTAAGCGTGCAGCGTCATCAAAAGAGCTCTGAAGAGAAGTCACTATCCCAATTTATGTGGTCTGCCTTTCATCAGTCTGTAGGGAAAATAAGCACTTGTCTGTGTTACTGTATTAAACACAAAGTTACTCTTCTGTGTCACATTATGTTGCATATACTGTATAGGTTCTGAATGAGCATAGTGTATTCTATTAATAAAGATACTCTGACTAGACTGTTTTCCTTTGCACATGAGCTCTGCTGACTCACACCTTCTTTCTCCCATTTCTTGTTGTAGTTTTTTTGAGAAAGGCGTTCTGGAGCCTCTCCTTTAAATTCAGAGGAACATAGACAAACATTTGAATTTGATTACATTCAATTTCAATCGTATTTATTAAATGTACTTGTTTACTTATTACAAAGTCAGTGAGAAAACAGTTTTACCAGTTTGTCATTGTCCATCAGTGAATGTGAGAGCCGACCAGACACAGCAGAGTGAATGCAGAGCAGACCTTTGGTGGTTCTGACACTGATCACTCCTCTGCCTCTGGAAATGTTGCTGCTGCCATCACTGCTGTAATCAAAACTGTACTGGAATAAACAGTTGAATTAGCAATTCTCAAACTGCAAATGAACTTAAATTTGTAAAACTTATGCTACAATACCTTTACAGTAAAACCTCATTGTAGTACTGTGTTGTTCATCTTACCTGTTACTGGAAGGTGAGCCTCTGTACCTCGTTAAGAAATGACACACCACAAACGGTTTACATACTCTAATCACCTCCCCTCTGCTACTCACCTGTGTGTGTGTGTATCTATCAGTGTGTGTTCTGTGATTGTTCCTCAGTGTGTACATGCAGGTCACTTCTCTTGTGTCACATGATGCCTTGCTACTTTTTATTTTCACTTTCACAGAAATGGTTGTCAGGAGGGTTTGATCTCTGCAGCCCTCCCTCAAAACAAATGAAATAACAGATCTCCATGTAAAGGTTAAGATACTGCCACACTTTCTGCATACTATACTGTATAGAATCTGATGGTAAGAAATAAGCAAAGATGTAGTGAAATAGAGCATAAAGTGTAAATAAACAGTTGAATAGGGAAATCCTCAAACTGCAGATGAACATTTCCAAAATTTTCAAATATTGTGATATTCTTGATCAAACCTCATTATAGTACAGCGTCGCTCGGCATTTTATCTGCTGTTGGAAGGTGAACTTCTGTACAGGTGATGAATGCAACAATAGCAAAGATGAAGCTCACAAAAAGCTTTTATATACTCTACCTCTGGTGTCACATTTGCATTACGCAACTCAGCTGTGTGTGTGTGTCTCTACCATCCGTCAGAGTGTGTTTTGTGATTGTATCAAAACGTGTACATACAGGGCCAGGATATTCCTTTGTATTGCCCTGATGCTGCCCGTTACTTTACTTTCCACAGAAATTTGAGAAAGCATTTGTTGGTGAGTTTCTTTACAGGAATATAACAACATCAGTTATGGATACATTCTATGAGACTTGTCTTTCAGTGTATTTTGTGATCAGAAATTCATGATTATAATATCCAGCTACACCCACCATAGAAAGTTACAGCATTCTTTACTTTTAGCAGTTAATTGGTTCACTTCTTGCCCTCTTTGTTTGTTCCTTTATCAGTGTTTTCTTGCAGAATCCTACCTCATCTTATCTGCTGAATATATATTCTTCACCTCTAATTTATCTCTACTATTATACTCTTGCAAAACTTGGCACCATCCTGGCAAAAAAAACTTAGCCTTGGTCTCTAAACAGTCAGCAACGAGCAAGTTCTTTCAGTTAAAGGTTACATGGTTTCATTCAGTATGGTCAAAATGGTAGAAATATAAATTATTAATATGCACATAACTCATTTAATCTTGCTTTCTTACATAGAATCTAGTTCCTGCATCAGATATGTTAGAATGACTAATATTTGAAATACAACTACATATATAATGCTGTTCTACAATGGGAGTTATGAAGTCTAGCCTTCATTTAAACAATGCCTCTCCTTTACCTCCATGTTGAAAATGGACCATCAGCTGGTGGGGACTTTTTTTTTTTTCTGTTTAGTGTCATATAGGCTGTATGGTGACAGCTGGTCCAAATCTGGTATGACACCTCTGTACATGATACAATATCCTCATTCCTTCTTTCTTCATCGCCATGTTGCCTTTACAAGAAATCCTGTTCTGTATCTTCAAGCTTTACTTTCCGATGAAGTAACACACCTGTGACACCGCCCTATTACTGTAAACACCATAAGGATAGACTAGTAACATGTTTTATGGTGTTCAAACACTGTGCCACTGAAGTTGAACTTTTATTTTTAGTCCTTACCTCACAAGTGTGCAGTACCACAGTGCATTAAGAATCAGAATAAACCCTGTGTAAAGTCACAAAATCCTGCATCTATAAATTTGAATTTATATTTTATCATAGAATTGTTTTATCATAGAACATGGAAGTAATTTTCAGGAAGTTCATCACTCTATATTACCTGAAATCCAGCACCTCAGCCTGCCAGTTGCTTATCACACTAACTAGGTACCAGGTTCTGTAAACTTTGCTCTTCAGTATGTTTTGCAACTTAGAAATTCCTGAAGAAAACATACATCTCTTCTGCCTATTTACCACTACACAACCTCTTACTGAAGCAGCCTAATAACTATTAACACCTCATATCTTTATTACTATCCTCCACAGACACTGTATAAACTCTGTTCTGTCAAGAAATAAAACTTTTCTTTATTAGTCTCAAATGCAGTTGTTTCCAACTCTCACTGTCCACAGTGTTCAGTGTATACTTTCTAAGTGAACATACTATTATTTTCCAGTAGCTTTAATTATACTCTTCACTAGTTTTTTTTTTTTTTTTCAGGATAAAACATGATTTATAAAGCCACCAGGGGTCAGTATTGAATCATAAAATGTTGAACCAGTTGGAAATTCAGCACACGCTTTGACTCATGTATCCTGTCATTTTTAAACAACTATGTGTTTATTACTCGTCAGGGACAATAATGCGCCTGAATTAAATGTAGTCTATGGCTGAATATTATCCATGGATAAAGACTTTCATATTAATTACAGCTGGACACATTTATTGCCTTCACAAAAGAGGACATACAATTTTAAAAAGAGCGTTCCAGAGTCATTTGGAAGATGACAGTGAACAACTATAGTCAGTTGCCCTCCACGCTTCAAAGGCTCAATATTTATTCCCCATCAGTTGTCAAATTATTGCAGTGGTTTCTCTTTATACTTATTCTGTTCTCCACTCCTTCTCTTTTAAAATTACATCAGGGACGTGCAATGATCACAAACACTTTATATCTTTGTTACACTGTATTAAAAGTGTATGAAAAAAGAAATATATTAATCAGCGCTCAATTCACATCAGGATACGATGGTCACGCATGATGTGTTTCTGTAATATATAGGCAACAGATTGTTTCTCATTTAATATGTGAGTCAAAATACTAACCACACCCAAGGATTTTGGAGGTTTAATATGAACTGTAAATAAAATACCTGTTAAGTATAGTATAATGCTGCAATTATAAATGAATTGGTACAAATGACTGACCTGTTATTACTTTTTTTTTACTACCAAGTATCTCAGAGGAAAGCATCACTGCATATAACTCTAATAGCCAAATTACCCACTTACTTTAATGGGTAGTGTCTTATCGAAAAAGGATGTACATGCACACAGAACGATACAATTGGACCGTTGACCCTATTAACAATCAATCAGGGAATTGGCAGCCCTGTTGTCTTTTCTTCACAGGGAGTCCTGATTTCGTAGCCTCCGTCACTACTGCGTCAGCACTGATGGCTCAAGCGTTACCGGTATGGGAGGAGGCTGGTGAGCAGAGGGTAGAGAGAGACAGAGAAAGCAAGAGCGAGAGAGAGGGAGAGACCAGGGTGTTGCCGCCTCTGAGACACTCCGCATCCTGCATTAAAACGGCAGGGGTGAGAACACAGCATCCTCCGTCCTTCTCTCTGGGAAAACAGAAACGCGATTATTCGACCGCTCAAGCCCTTTCATTCAGCATAATCAAAGCCAAGATATTTGGAATATACTGCACCTCGACATCAGACGCGAGTTCGCAGGAGAGAATAGAGCTCGGTGTGAAAGCGGACGGACCGTTTCAGCTGTGGACGGAATCCAAAACCAATGGTGGAGGACGGCGTAACTCATTAGTCAAACTCTGACACCTTTAATTAACCGAAATTAGACGCAGGTGTGAGGTGCGAGGCTGCTGGTGGTACTTAATCTTCGAAAGTACCGCGTTATTCATTGCACGTGACTCACCTCAGTGGTGGTATTAAGACGCTAGTAGCTGATTTGTTATTTTTTTTCTTAATTTTTGTCCTCGTGTTTTAAAATAATGAGGCTGTACTTATTTTAGGTTGCCTATTCGAAGAAAAAATACTCGAGAGACTGAAAGGCTTTGCCCAATGTGTTTTCCTAAAGCTGTTACTGGATAACTTATAACGTGTTTGGACCTCAGCCTCCATTTGCGGCTAGCTTAGGCGACAGCTAATTATCTGGAAAGCCTTGTAGGTAACGGGTAGGGATATATTTAAGGTTATTATATATTCACAAGATAGTTGATAATTTTTATTATCATTATTTGGAAATTAGTAGGTGTTACTACTTTGGGTGATGCCTGGATACCTGTTTTATTTTCTTGTTCCTCTCAGTTCAGCGGCTCCTCACACATATCGGTGCCACATCCACCTGTCTGTTGTTGTTGCCCTGAAAACCATCCACGGGACATTAGACTGAAATAAACCATGAAAAGAAGAAGGAGAAAACAGTCTGTGCGAGTACTTGTGATTTAAAACGGCGAGCTGACTGTCCCTCATATTATTCGCCCATGGATGAGTCTGGGGTGAGGCGGGGCTTCGGATTAGTAATACCAGTTTGATGAATCCTACACCTTCAAATATAACAGCGAACAAAGTTACAGAATATACAGATAATTTAAAACATCGCTGTAACTCTAGAATAATACCACAGGAAATATGAATTACAAACATGTCTATACAGATATACAGAAACTGTCTTGGTGACACTGGTGCACAGACATGATCTTAATACAGCTGACACACTGTACTTAGGCTCTGCGTTATGAGGCTATTTTATCTCTTTAGAGTGTTATTTTCTGAAGCCACAGAGACATTAATCTAATAAGGCTTGATGAGCGGCCGAGTTTGCTACATGACTCCACGATGCAGGTGTGTGTTTGGGAATTTAGCTGATGATGCCATGGGCAAACCATCGTGTGTCTACCTGTTACTGCTTAGCTGGTAGAATAAACCGATTAAGTGTGAGTCAGACACAGCAGTTTTATTGAAAGCCACCAGAGAATTTATTTAAAAAGCAGGAAGCAAAAATAGACTACTTCTCTAAACAGAGGTATAAAATATATAAATTTCTGTGACAAAATTGTCAGTGGCGGTAGAAAGTAATTTGCCCTTTTCAACCACAGAACATTTGTTTATGTTCAAGCACAGAAAATATCAAGTGTAAATGTGGGAAGAAAAGGGAGAAAAAATAAACACATTATGTGGCCAGAAAAATATGTGAAGAGAGTTGTGTCAACATGATGATAATGCCTCCATGCAAAGCCAGATCCATGAAAATGCTTCCTCTGTTTGATGCAGAGGACCTTCACTTGCCTACACAGAGCTCTGACACCATACAACACTTTGAATAACTTTATACATGATGCAAAGGTTGACAGTTTCAGGTAGTTTTGAAGCATACAGCTGGGTGGATATATATTGTACTTAGTCAGACTGTATTGTGCTTTAATTAATAGCAACAGTCACATTCTTTCATTGCTTTGTACTACACGAATCGTGCTTACAGAGGAACATCCAGGTAACGACTCATTTTTTGAATGGGAGACAACAGCAGTGCCCTTGTTAATATTCTCTTGATACTCTAACAACTTTGTGTAAATAACTTACAGCAACACAAGCAGCCAAGAGAAAATGCAAGGGACCTTAGTTGACCACTCACAGTTCTAAACCAAAGCAAAAACTGATTTCAGTCACTTGCGGGCAGTGAAACAAGTTTTATACATAACACTGACGTGCCATTGCCTTTTAAGTTGACCTTGTTAGCAAACGGTTGCTTGTTAACACATCCAGCAGCAATGGAGCAACATCAGGTCACCTTCTGGCTTTCTGATGAATACTGCGTCCAGTATTCCTCTGTTTTAGTCTTCACCAACTCCTGAGAAATATCTGGCTCTTTTAGCTGCTAAGCAGCTGCACTATGTTCACCAGCTTGTCTCCTATGCTGTGTCCCATCTGCTGTTTGGTGCTGAAAGGTAGTGTAGAGTGGGTTTTAGAACCAGAAATGTCTGTGAGAGCAATGAGAGTGAACCGAAACAGTCAAGCGCCCAAACAAACAGACAAAAGCTCCGTAAAGGCGAGGGCAACAGATTCACCCTGATAACTCTCGGTTTGTCTTTGGTGACACCCTTTCACATTGTTTTCCACATTGCCATTTGACACACTGTTACTACAAGTACAGATTGTAGATGGTCACCGTGTGGCTAATGCTGTGATTGATGTAGCCCAGGCATTGCCTGTACTTCTGAAAATGATTAGCTCCTAAATGCATTTATAAACCCTTTATCAGCCAACAGTCAGCACTCAACCTCTATTACTGAGCGTGGCTGAATAAAGACAAATCTCTTGTGGAAATCTGTCCCAGATGAACGAAACAACCACGATGTGTGTGTTTTAGATGTTTGACAATCATAGGGTGCAATGTTCGGGTGTCCACATACTTTTGACAATAGTGTTACTATTGTCAAAGTGCAAATAAAATAAGATAAGAATAAGGTCAAAAGGGCAAACATGGACCAAAGACAATTGACTTGCACTGCAGTTTTTAAAACGCCACAGGTCATCAATTTCTTTGTTTTTTAAATCTACATACAGACTATACAGAGTGAGTGAATAAACCCTCCTCGAGCACAGATGGAGGATAAAGGACTTCAGCAGCCTGTCTGACATCCCAAATGAAATCCAGTGACCATGCCCATGCGCCCTCTCCCGCTAATAGTTTTGTTAACATCCTCCAGAACCATTACATCATTAGGACATAATGCAAATGGTCTTTTAAGGAACCCTACTCTTAGCCTTCCATTATCAATTTAAATCTAGCCCTCCGACAAACGCCTCATTTCTCTCTTTCAGGCGGGGGGTCAGGAGGACACAGAAAATAACAGTCACTATTGATCCCTCTTCGTCAGGAGCAGACAATGCAATGACTTTCTTGTTCTTCGAATTGACCGGTTTGACCTGATGAACAGCCACCCGGAACACCGCGTTATTTGTGTTTCAAGGGCTTCCAGTGGCTTCATTTAATAGATAATTTCACCAGCAATTACAAGCTTTCAATGCAAGAAGTAATGTCATTACGCTCGTAGTGACAAACTCTTAGTTTTGGATTGGAAACAACGCTCAGTGCTGATTTTAAGGCTGCTTATGCAGTGAGATTCATGGCTCCATGTGGAGAGCACAAAATCCTCCTGTTCTCTTTTCTCTAAATGCGTGATGAGCATAAAATCACAGTTATGTGGTGATGCTGCAAACCCTGTTTTCAATCTCCTACATGAAGCCAACAGCGCCGTTCCTTCTCTATCTGCAGTTTCTTCTTCTCTTGAAGCATCAATCCACAGCAATTACAGATGGTCACGTACTGCACACCCTGTAAACAAGCCTTTGCCTGCTACAGGTAGAGTCATTTTGACTTCAAGCCAGTGTCTGCTACTTAGTCACACTGGGGCCTTGGTGCATCAACAAAGTTCACTGATGGTGCTTTCACTCCATTCCTTCACTTTGAGTTGGAATATTTCAGGGTCATGCAGCAGTTTCATCTGCTTTGACTAGAATATCTCCATTTCAAGCCTGCGCTAGAAACTTTTATTTTGAACATAAAGCAGAGCAAGTGAGGATGCAACAAAGAGGAGAATCACATCTCTCTCTGAGTGTAATTGGGTTTTATGTATTATTAAGTGCAACTGGTTGCTCTGTAATGACCTGAAAAGTTGACAGCGTATAAAAGTGATGCTCTCAGCGAATGAGGCTATTGCTCTTTGTCAATACAAAACAGAGGAGAGTAGTAAAGATGAAGGCTCAACTGATGATCAAGATGCCAACATCTCAGAAGAAAGTATTTCCTCAACCCCGTACACAAAAAAAACCCTCATGAATAAGAGTTGAGCTCTTTGCTGCTTTTAAAATGCAACAAGAACCTGTCGATCAAATGAGACAAGCTGGAGACCTCACAAATGAACCAAAACTACAGTAATTACAATATTTTACTAATTACTCTGCGGCAGATATAATGTCTGCCAAAGGGGTGCCGCTAAACAACTCCCATATTGCATCTTTTTAATTCAAAATGTGCAGAAACAGAAAGCGAGACACTGTCTAAATGAAGTCAACAATTTGCAGAGATTAACTGACCATCCGGGCAGACTGGGCCTCTGCAGCTACACACAACGCTCCATAAAGTCCTGAAGTCAACTGCGAGTTCTCACCTCAACTCCTGAACACAGCCAGCCAACTCACTTTTGGGATGTTAATTGGACAACTATGAGTCTATTTTTTCCTCTTTTGGTAGAAACTAACTTTCCTGCTCTCTGTTAGCCCCTGCCTATTTAGCAGATCCAGGGGATCCGTTCCAGAGACCAAGCTGATCACAACCACCAAAGTTGTGGAAAGACTGAACAAGCCATCCAAACAAGTCCACTTAGTACAAAGCAACTACTAGTTTCAAATTGAAATACCGTAAACTACATCTATTTTTTTAAAAATAAATCACATTACTGTAAGACAATACTAAGTAATGCCCATTGCCAAGGTCCTGTATTGTCAGGTCAGGCAGCCGAGATGGAGGCCAGGGGTTGGGATTAAGGAGTGAGGACACTGGGAACAGAAACCTGTAACATTAGATGTTTTAGATTCTCTTCTTTGTCTCTTCAGTCGTATGAGCACAGTCCACTTTTCTGTGACCTTCAGCGCGTCTTTCATCAACAATACAACGCGGTTAAAATTGCCACATTAGTTTGGCATAACAGCCAAAACCTCAGACCAGAATCAACCATGTTTGAGTGGATTCCACTCAAACAGATGAGTAGATTTGCTGTGTGTTGAGTATTCAGAGTTAAACTATTTGTGCCGTTGACCACTAGAAAACCATCTTGACATTGCTGATATTTGAGGTCTTGAGCTTCGTATCATGAGCATCCAACTTTTATAACCCTAGAATGAGGAAACCGCCATCAGAGCTTCACTCTTTGAATCCATTTTGCCTCAGCTAAAACTAGATGGCAGCCACTTCACGACCTGTGAGAATACCCCGTGCCACCAAGCCTCCAGCACCATAGACAGTATCTTTTTTAAGGATGTGAAATAGATTCTACTGTAAAAACTGTCTTCAAAGCGCCAGGGAGCTAGATCAAACTTGTAGGGTCATTAATTGTAAAAACTCAGAGCTCTTTCACAGACTGGAAGACTGAATTACACTTTTGTTTGAGTTTTTTATATCCATATGAGTTTTCGTTCCATGGGGATGTTATTGATTTTTAAACCAGTCTACATTCCCTGATCCCCAGAAAAATCCCTATGGGGTGCTTTTCTTCTTCTTGTCTTTTTCAATCCATTCTCTGTGGAACAGCTTTGGGCGTTTTCTAACTGACAGCATCACAAAAGTGTCTGATCACAACACATGACTTTGGTAAAGAGCTGTTAAGCATTCACAAATATTAGACGAATCTCTTGAGCTGTGATTATGACACTCTGCTGAACTAAATGACATTTCATTTTAAGCCCAAACTATTTTAGGATGAGTAGCGCCGACTGCCAAGTGCGTACAGTCATATGAAGTGGAATGACTGGAATTATCAAACATGATTACCTGGCAGTGACATTCTCGCTAATAAAACAGATTAAAATAAAATTCACCACATATTCTGAGGCCCGAGGAAGGTGGAGCATCTGCTATTTAGTTCATGCGATTAGACTGACTCACCCCTAATGATGAATTGTAGAAATTTCCATTTTTGGTTCCTCGTCTGGCTGTTACTTAACCAGAGGCATCAAGCGAGCCATTTGGATAGTTACTGTGTGTTTTTGTTTGGTCTGTGTCATTTCTCTGGGTTGACTTCCTGTTTATTTCCACAGGTTCTGGTCCAGCATGAAAGATAATCTCCTCAGACTATTGCTCAAATTAGAAGATTAGCATTTAGTCACAGTTCCTCTGTTTATCCTTATTTAATTGTACAGGGTTGCACATCAACAACCACAGCAAGAAAAAGCCAATGTCAAGTAATGTCACTGTAGATTTTGCTGTCATCCGTCTTTTTTATATCTGGCGTCTGAGCAGGAGTTCATTCTGAGCCAGATGTGACACCATAAAAATATACACAACAAACGCTCTAATTTTCACACTGGATGCGCAGCAGGATGACTAGTTGAAATCTACACTGGGTATAAAGAAGTAAATGAGCTATGACTAAATGGCACTTGTGTTGTGCAAAATTAAAGGTCACCTATGGGTTTTTGACCCGCGAGTACGTACTTTGTTATGTTATGTCTTGATTGGTCAGTAGCCACTGTGTATCTAATTTGTTAATTATGTTATTTTATGCTGAATTATTTGAAGAGCAGTTGAAGAAAATGTGGGCAAGTGAATGAGCTTCCAGCTACAACCAAATGACTCTGAATTTTGTGACTGTTGGTCAACAAAACCTTCTACCTCAAAGACTGAGTATGTCTGTCAAATGAAAGGGATGCAACAGTTATATGACAGGCCTCGGTTTGACCCTGTTCTACGAAATGTGCCAGTTTCACAACACGTTAAAAAGTTGCATATGTTTGGTGATATAAAATGCTTTACAAGATTTGTAATTCTGTCGGAAACTTAGAATTTTAGCGTTGTTAGCTTTTCAGGGTTTACACACAAAAAGGAAAGAAAAAATCACACTGTATGGGAAAAATACCAGTTGTTTTTCTGTCAGGACTTTCTAAATCTTAAAACCATTAAAAGAATCCTGAT
>BRZM01000741.1:0-32623 GCA_033238685.1 Lates japonicus | reverse complement strand
TTAGAAAATATCCTTGTATACACATGCTGTATATAAAGGAAATCATCATACATAAATTTTCTGATCCTGGCGTTTACGGTACGGCCTTTTAGGTAATAGCTTCTGTTCTCTTACAATACTTTCTCCTTTCCAGATCAGTATGGCAGCTTGATCTACATGAGTAGTTACCTAATATGTGTGTGGGAGACTACTGTCTGAAATGCAGCCTGCTTGCACACTCTGTCAGAATACAGGCTTTATGTATAAAGTTTACTAAGTCGGAATACAACCTCATTCATATTTGAATACAAACTTTAGTGTCTACTGCTTTCGCCTGTTTTACAGGTTGCATTACACAGAGTTGGAGTGCATTTATGAAAATTGATTTTCCTCCAGACCAGGCCTTCATGTCAAATCTATCACAGTACTCAGTAACACACAGGTAACACATTAGTGCAGACAAGCACATACTGTATACTACTTCACTCCGTGGCTCCACCCTCTAGCAGTGGCGTTATGCATTCAGTGACCTTGGGCCTGTGTTAGAATTAGTCTGGAATGGATCACCCAACATGAATATTGAACATGCATATAAAAGTAAACTCTGGCTGATAGATTTAGCCTTAATGTTGTATATATGCAACCATGCATCTGTATGTCACCTTATAGAAACTAGGTTAAAGTGTAATCTTCCATCGTTTGTCACCATCTCTTCCATCTTATTACAGCCCTATCACCTGTGTGTGGCCATCTAAAGTTTTTTTTTCCCCAAGCTTCATAGTCTGTGATTGATGGGGTGAGCCAAGGAGCAGAGACAGAGAGGGAAGCGGATGTATTTATTGAAGCAAATAAAAGATGGATAGAGTGAGAGAGACAGAGAGTGAGGGAGAGATGAGCTGTCAGGGGTTTCTTGAATGGCATGGTTTCCACCTGTAAAAAACAAGACTAGTCCTGCTGCACTGGCTCAGACAGGTGAAAATGTTCTCTCTGTGATGATGTCTGACATGTTGTTATTGTCTTCCTTGCACTGAGCCTGTTAATGGATGTGCTACCATGGCCATACATGAGCACACACAGTAGCGCCGTAACTTCTTATGCACACTTCCTCAGTCACATTTTTCTGTTTCTCAAGCGGGTAGAATCAAAGCAAATTTCAGGTCATTCAGAGTTACATCACTCCTAAACTGGAAAAAGGTGACGCTGCTAGAGGCAGGTTAATAGATGCATGCACCACAAACACCTACCGCACTTTCAGACTCCAGTGTTCTCAGCTGTTCTGAGAGGAAACAAAATAGAAGGAAGAGATACTTAAAAGGCAGAAGAGATGTGAGGAGGTTGTTAAAACTGATGTGAAAAGAAGTCAAAGAAATAAACGTTACCTCCCTGAAGTTCCTAGAAGGATCTGGTGTCAGAATATTTCCCTTTCTGCATCAAACTGTAAAGATAGCTGGATTATATATTACCTTTTGGAAAAACTTGAGATAACACAACGCCCACTAATGAAGCACCTACTAGTGAAGGAAAGACAAACATTGTACTCACCTGCAATAAAAAGTGGATGAATGCCAAATGAATAAAACAGTAGTGAGGAGATGTCACAGTGGAGCTGATAGAGAACAGGGGAAATTGAGGACAGAGGCGAAGGGGATTGTGAAGCGCGGGATGGACTAATCTCCCTCTCTTGTGTGATCCTGATGAGGTGGACTTTGTTCTTCTCTGCTTTGGCAGTCAAAAGCGGAGTGAATACTGCCGGTCAGCAGTTTATAAGTCATCATAAACCTCACGGAGGAGGAGAGAGGGAGAGGAGATGAAGGAGAAGAGAAAGAGAAAGAAGCAACAGGAGGAACAAACAGAGAAGTGAAAAGGACAAAAGAACCAACAATAGGCCACTATTACTGCTAGCAATACTACAACCTAACATCACATTTATGGTGGCAAGATTCAACAGCTGCTGATGTGGATGGGGAAACCAAAACAGAGGTGGAGGCCAGCAGGAGTCGAGCCAGCCTCAGTCGTGTGTTGAACACTCTGCTGTTGTGCACTGGGGACATGGAGTGCTTGGATGAGTACATGCATGGTGAAACCCTCCATGGATATGTGTAAAATGAATAATTCATCAAGTCTTTTCATAGTGTGATTAATGATAGAACTTTTTGAAAAGGAAGTTCTCAAACACTTGAAATGTAGCTGTGAGCCATAATCATTAATAATTGACTCTTGAAATAGTTACAGAGCTTGGAAATATTTATTGCCATTACAATGTGCAGATGTAATCATCACAACTCCCACAGTAAATGCTTTTTGCACATAAGATAATCATCATTAAACTTCCATCTTGGTTCTTTTATAAAACCCTGAATTGGCCAAAATACAGCAGAGAGACAAGTTTTGTACCATAAGTTCACTTTCAACGTCTGCAAAAACGCAACTAGAGCACTAATAGTCTCAGAAGGGTTTTGTACAAATTGCTATAGTGTTGTATTCTGAACCATGTTTTTCTTCTGTCCCTAGACAAGTCATTTGTACTGCGGCTGGGCGTATGGGGCCTGGAGGGTGACCAGAATTGATTCGTAACAACCCGGCTGGTGACGCTCATCCTCGCTTTGCACATGGGCTTCCCCTATGCGCAGGGCCTGCGGAACTCTGGGTATACTGGTCTCTCATGCTGGCTGTTATCATGGGACAAGACAGGTGGAAGGACGCAGGCTCTTCACAAATTAATGCAAATACACTCAATTCTATGTACATATGTAATGACTAGGTATTTGAAAGCACACAACAGAAAAATGTCCCTTTTAAACCCCTTGAACCCTCATTAAAACCTGCCTGTTGCCTAGGCCGACCCTGTAACACAAGCCTACCATAATTACCCGGCCCATCGACTAAGGTTGATTAGGCTTCTACTTAAAATTCGTGAAATGTAGCTCCACCGACGGATGGCCTAATGTTCACCCCACACCCACCTTCCTAGCAATTCTGCTTAGTTCCTGTCCCAGTATTATGCCTCACTGTATGATATGCTAATATGCAACCTTGTTTTAATGTTTTTAAAAAATAATTCCAGCTGAACTAGAACTTCAATATTTTATATCTGACATTGAATATGACTGAGTGTGACCCTAGGGCTTTTACTCATTAAAAGCTAGACAGTTGATTTCATAGAAGGCCCATAAAAAGCTATGCTAATGGGTGTTCTGTCCTTTGACAACAAAAAACCTTTTTGATCTTAATGTACACCATCACTATCGCTGTACAGTAATGTTGCCTTCTTTTGTCTTCTAAAGGAAAATGCAAGATGCAGTTGTGATATGTGTATCTCCCTATTGTGTGTGCGTGCATGTGTGTGTTGTTTGTTTGTTTTATGTGTAGTGCTGAGGTGTCGGAGGTCTCCATGTAGTTTTAATGGCATGTTGGTGTCTCTCTGCTGATTGGGTGTTCAGCTCGACTGGAGACTGGTACTGAGCGGCTACTGCTGCCCGTCCTGCTTGGGGGTCAGCTACATGGTGAGAGAGACACACTCTCTCTCTCACACACACACTTTCCTTTACATATACTTGTGTTTATATATTTTTCAGCACTAGGTGCTAAGATATGATTAGGTTCAAGCACAAAAACTGCATGGTTTAGCTAAGGTATTGACTTATATGAGCTATTTGTAAGTTTTATCGCTGCCTGCTTCAACATTTGCAGCTAACAGCTGTTTGTTACCTGGGCAACATTATGAGTTTTAGTGATAAAACTTCATTTCTTTTCTCTGAGTTTCTCCAGCGGTGAAAAGCAATGCCAATGTTTGCTTCTAGTTCCATTATTTCTTTTCCTTTACTTAAGTTAGCGTGCTAACTTCTTTACCTCAATGATGAAGCTCATCAGGTCATTTTCTGACGGGGACTCATTGTAGTGTCAGACTGCCCCTGAAAAGTGGTGCTGCTCAAGTGGCCAGAGTATTCTGTCAGCTTATACTGAAAAACACAAGGAATAGCTGAGGAAGCTGGCAGAAACCATGTGTATCAGAAAACTCACAAAGACAAAAATAACTGCACTAGTTTGAGGGGTCTTAATAACATCTAAATCACATCACTTCTAGTTAAAAAAAATTAAAGGAGGTGAAAAGTCTTTGTTTTCTTTTATTTCTTGGGAAATGTATAAGAAGCACAAGTGTAGTTTTTCTGTCTTTGCTGTAAAACTGAGCATATTTAATGTTGATTTAATGTATTTGTGCCACAGCGCCTTGAGTCGTGAAACAGTAAGACCCTCCTATCTCCAAGGAATAAAATACTATTACCCAGGAGTCAATCCAACCTGCAAATATAAAGACACCACAATTAAAAGACTGAAAGTGAAGGAAATATACTAGTGGTCCTCTTCTCACCCACAGTTGTCATCATTTGCCTCAACGTCACTTACACTTCAAAATGGATGCCAAACAGAAGCCATTTTGGAAGGCTCAGTATTCAGTATGTACAAATAAAGTGTATACATGTCATTTATAGCATGTAAGCAACGTCAATTCGTAAAATAATCAATTCCATCCCACTCTTTGTCCCTCTTCCCCTTCTTCAGTATCTTCCTATTCAGTGGGTCTGTCCTCAGTGTTGGACCGCTGGGACTTGCCTATCAGCTGTGTTTCCAGCCAACATATCATCGCAATCCTCCTGTCTCCTTTGCACTGGCCAGACAATCCTAGCCTCCACACACACCCAGCTACACCACTGCAGGGCACTGGAGCTTAATGGCACCAAACTCATTGTAGAGTGGGATGCGATAAAGCAGACTCTCAAATCTCAGATGGTGGAAGTTACTTAATTACACAGAAGTATTTCCCACTTTTCGAATTATTATGGCTCGGCGGAAATGGGACAAAAAAAGGAGGATTTCAGATTATTACAAGTCATGACATTTTATTTGGCTATTTATTTTTATAGGTACATATAATTGTGTAACTGTATTACACACACAGGGTGTATTAGCATTATAGAGACAGAGCACTGGGAGAATTTCACTTATGCTTACTTCTTGTGGACATTGGTGGGGTTATTTAGGGGTCTGGTACAGATCAGCCAATAAATCGTCTCTTCTCACCTTCTTAAAATGCAATATACTTTCCACATGTACCGACAGTTGTGGTTGCTGCCATGAGTCTGGGTATCTTCTCTGAGGAGAAACTAATATTCTTATCCAGGATGTACTGCAAGTGAAATAAGCAGCTGAAATATATATAAGGCATATAATGTCTGTGTTAATGAATCATGGTTGCTAGTTCAGTGAACAATTTTTGCAAACACCCACACCGTATGACCCTATTTACCTAAAAATAACATATGGTACATTTAATAAAAACTAATTTTGGTCTACTGTTTTTAGTTGCCGCCTCATCATATATGTAACAAGTCACTGCAACACAAGTTTTAAGCTGGAAGAAATAGTGTTTAGATTAAGCTGTTATTTATAAAAGCTGCTTAATATAACTGCTACATTTCTATTCACTTTACATACTAACATTTTACATCCTATCCCCAGTTGGGGTTATACAATGATAAGCTGGCAGCTTAAAAACTATTTTTAAAATTAAGTCTGAGCAGTGGCAAATAATGTAATGGTTATTTTCTTTACGTTGGTTCCTTGTATTACTTATACTGCCATCATTATCCAGTCAGGTAACATTTGCAGTGATATTTAAATAGAGAGGCAGCCCATCAGGTCACATAGTAGAACAACAGGTCACTTCATTGAAGTAGTCCCAAAGTAATAGATGTGATGAAATATACAGTGAGCAAGAATACAAAAGATAAAAATCACAAGCTGAACTAAAAGCCAGAATATCCTCTGTACAGCTGCCATGTGCAGCCCAGTCTCCAGAGTAAGCAAGTAACTGGTAGGGCACAATATGCATAAGATCGGTCTGCTGCAGCTCACCAGTTAGCAGCAGTCACTAGTGGGAGCTCTGGTAGGAAATTATAATCAGCCGAACTGTTTTAATTAACAATTCTGGTGATTGAAGGTGAAACTCTTGCATTCAAGATACCTGTTTATTATATTTTGTTCATCCTGTGGACTTAATGTCAGTCAGACTTCAGGAGGGATGCGTCGAGAGGGTTTATAGGCGTCTGTTACCTTGGTGGAAACCAGAGGAAAAGCAACGTAAGCGACAGCAGACCTGGAGGCCCTAATTACTATGCTACTGAATATAATATTATAGTGCAAGCTGTTGCAGTGCGCCTTAAAGCAGTTTTCGCCAGCCGGTGAATTCAAATAGAAGTGTGCTTTTGTGAACTGCTTCTCACTAGGTTGGACAGAAGTCAGACTCCACCACCTGCTGCAGTCGGCTTTTGATCTCTGGGCAACTGGCATTCGGATGCAAGAGCGACTGAATTTTTAATCTTCATGCTTTTGTTTGAAACAAGCAGGATTGTGTGATCCGGAATCAAGAAAAATATCTTCTACTTTAAATGCAGAGAGATTTTGTTAGCATGTATGTTTATGTATTGACAATACGGTTTGATAGTATATGCTGATTATCCATTCATTCATTAACTATACTGCTTGAGGTTATAGTTGCTCTGTCTGCTGGCTGTGTAAATGGAAAATGTTTTGCTAACACGACTACCACATGTAACCACACAGCGTATCCCTTATGTCTTTAAGAAAGCTGTACCTTGAAAAAACAACCCAGATCATACTACACAGTATACACCCAAATTACCCTTTCCACAGAATGATGATGACCTTAAAGGACATCCACTTCCTCTCATTTTTACAGCTATTATAAGAACAAGGTTATAGCAGTCAAGAAGGAGGAGGTGTAATTTCATTTTCCCAAACAACTCCTTAGAATCAGTCACGTCAGTACATTTTGTAGAGATGAAACAGAAACAGTAAACAGCAGCAAGATACAAATACTTGGTGTAGAGAGAACAAAAAACAAACAGCATTTTAGAAATTGTCCCAGCGGTCTAGGTTCCTCCTACAGTTCCATTTGGAGACCTTGCTGCATCAAAGCAATATTTCATCCCAAACTTGGCCTGATGCGCAGATGTAACTCTCCCTTTACACCATATGGTGAAAAACACGGTATCTTTGTCTTCAGTATTGCTTCATTTTTTTTCCCTAGAAAAACCCTTGGAAAGCACTGCAACCATATTAGCACTTAGACCAATAGGGCTCACTTGGAATTAAACTGTCAGACAAGAACACACTGACTGAAACAGTTGGATTTATTTAGAATATAGTGTTTGTGTGGTGGACAAGCAGTAAGATCCAGGGATGTTGTGTAAGTGTAATTTTTTGCAGGCGATGATCTGCAAACTGACTGTCAAGTTGTCTAAACTAGATTAGCCACGCCTGACTAAACCCCTCAATTTGCTATTAGGTGTCCTGAATATGGAGCCAAAGTTTTACCATTATATTACAAGCATCGCACCCTGTGGCACAGTATGTCCTCACGCTAAATATTCTTTCCACAAGTTTCAGCCCCTACATCTGGAGTTGTATTCCTCGCTCCATATGTTCTTACTCTATTCAGAGTCTCTCATTTCTGTCTTCTATTTCAGACTCTTCTTTTAATATTCCTCATTTCTTCCTGTTTCCTCCATCTATATCTCCTTGTAAATGATGTCTCTTTTTATGTCATAAATTCCCTTGGGTTTGTTACTTTGCGAGCGCTGAAACTTTCAAATCTTCTTTTCTCTCCTTGCTTCTCTTCTCCTAGTCTCTCCCCAGTCTCCTATCATTTCTCTGCTCTACTATACAAATATAACCTCTCCTTCTCCATCTTTCCTTTTAATCATCTCACATACTTTGATATATATTCTCATTGTTCAGTTTATATCTATATAATTGTTTTCAAGGACAGCATAATAAAGTCGCAATTTTGTTACTATAATTCATTATAGAAACAATCACCCCTGTTCCTTCTCCTCTCTCTTTTACTCTCTTCCCTTTTGTTTTCCCTTTTCACCCCATTTTCTCTTCTATAGATCTCCTTCCTTCTTTCCTCCACCGTCTTTCCTCCTTTCTTGTGTCTCCTCTCTGCCTGTAGTTTCTCTAGAGATGGCGATGACGTCGGGGTCCTGTTATATTTAATGTCTTCAGCTTTCACTCTGCTGAGATGCTCTGTGCACTCTAGCGACAAGCGTATTTAATGTTACTGCGCACAGGCCTTTTACATGCGAACACATTTATGACTTTAAGAATATTAATGACTTGTAAATAGGCATGTGTGCACCCATCCGTGTCATGAAACTCTTCATCTCTTTGACAGTTTGGAATGCTGCAGCATGTGTGTGTATGTGTGTGTGTGTGTGTGTGTCTTGGCGTTCAACTGGGTGATGTCCCATATTTGTCATAGTTTTGTGTAATTAATGTTTCTGCTCTTTGCCCTTTTTTAAATTTTATACTTGCATACAAAAATTGTGTGTAATCATAGAACGTCTCTTCACGGTGTAAACTAAGTCTCAAATCTTCTTTATCTTCTAACTCTCCTCCTCGCAGGTGATCATCCTCTTGGTGTGGGTGGATCTCCTTTTTCTGGCTAGATTTCGGACTCCCTCCTCAGCCTGGGGCTGTTCTGCTCTGCTCCCCCCTGCTGGCCGTCCATGCTCTGCTGGGATCGGCCAGTGTGCCCTGTGGTGAGTCTGTGTGTCTGCGTGGGATGAGGGTGGGAGGCCGGTGAAGTGGGAGTATATTATTGGATTCGTTTGCAGGTCATAGGGCATCATTACTTGCAGGAAACTCATCTATTGAACAGTGCACAGTGTCTTCTGGCAACTCTGGAGACTTTGTGAAGGAATAACCAGTGATGTCATCATCACATGTTATCTCAGCTTGGGCTCGAGACAGCATTTATAAAAAGCCCTTTAAATCCTTGTACATTGTGTTTGGAGGACATTGTTAACCACAGGAAGGGGCCAACAAAAAGATGGTACTGGTGCATTAAAAGATGTAGCAGCCCATGCTTTAGAAGTGTGTTTTGGCATTTTTTGTGCTCTTATTTATAGACAGCAGAGAAGAAGACAAAGAAACAGAGGAGAGATACAACAAGGTTCCCCAGCTGGGACAGCAGTGATCTCAACCCTAAACCACTGGTACCCTTATTCTCTTTTAGTGGTCTCATGAGTTTCCCCAGCACAAATCCATCCGGCTATCACAACCACTTACCTTGTGCATGGTCATGGGGGCTGGCCTATACCAGCTGACTTGGGTGCCTGTCTACCACAGGGCTGAAACATATACATGTTCCACATCTCTGCAATACTAAATGGTTGGGTATAATGACATCTGCTAGTTTCATAATTTGCACCATTAAGTATGATTGGCTGTTTACAAGCGTCTTAAGCCTGATGTGGCATATGTTCTACATGTATGTTTACTTTATTAATTCCATAGCCATTTCACTAGTTACATTGAACAACTTACAGCGATGAAACCATAGGTACAGGTAGCAAAAATAAAAGCATGTAAGGATACACTTTATTTTCGTGCTGACACTATGTACTATGTACTCCATACTGCAGTCATAGTAGAAGTCTACATACAGGCCAGTAGCATAATGCCGGTATAATAAACTTTTATTTTAGGTGACAGAATGTACTTTCATTTCGCTTCAAACCATAGTCTTGACTCAAATGACCCATTATAGGCAACTTTCATGGCAAATTACAGTACATTTTAGCAGGGTTTAAAATCAGTTGGAACGATCCTCTGTAATAAGACAAAATATCAGTAGCATATATAAATATGAAACTCTAGAGATGACTGTGAGCTGTGAGGAACACTCAGCTCAAAGACACACAGTGATTAGCGGGGTGCTGATAACCCGCTGGCTTATGAGTAAACACAGGCCTGTGGCTATAGCATGCCTTTTATCTGCCTCTGTGACTATTCAGGAGAAAAGAATGAAAGCATGGGAGTTTAAAGACTTCTTCAATCTGCTATCGTACATTACAGTGTCTAAAATCTGGCGTGTGAATGTGTATGTGTTTCTGCATGTGTGTTTTAACTCTAGGTGTACTAAAAACAAAAACAAAAAAACAACAACTGAGGTGGGAGTGAAGCTCAAATACGTACACACTTACTAGGCCTGCGGCAGTGCTAACAGTGGCAGGAACCTTTGCACAGTGCAATAAAACAGTGTGACAGAAAGTGATCGAGATGTTGCTGTAATGAGATTGTGTGGCCAGCAGTGCTGAAGAAACAGCCTGCTGGAGCCGCAGCAACTAAATGCATGAGCAAAATCACCAAATAGTCTCTATTGTGGCCATTGTGCATTCTCTTTTCATCCTTTCTTCTTTCTTTCCCCCCCTCATTGTACAATTCAACCTCCATGTTTACCAAGTGGTTTTTTCTCCAACTCTGAAAAAGTTCACCATGCTTTTATTTCTTTCATTTGGATGCTTGTAATTCAGGGTTAGAGCAAGTTTCTATTTAAAAGTGTCAATTCATCTTTTAACTAATTCCAAGGGACAGAGCAAGTCTTACTCCTCTTTTCCTAGTTGCCTGGGAGTTTAGGGTGTTTTGAATGTACTGTCATTTTTGAATGTCTGAGTATAGGCTGGTAATATACATATATTCTTTACTAGCATCAGATCCCAAAACAGCGACAATTAAACCGACCAAAAGAAGTTTGATAAAGCTAATTCTTGGTGCAGTGACTCCTTCACTGTCCAAAAGCATACAACACATCAGTAAGCTCACTGGTGCACTCTACAGCATTCACATGGTTTTATGTTCATACTCAGTAAGCCTGCCAAATGTGTATTAATCCACAGTTGGAAATAGTCTACCTTGATGATCTGTTTTACTCTGATTAATAATTGCAGTCTGCAAACTGCAGCCCCAGTTGTTCTACAAAGTTGCACAGGACAACTGTATTAGTACTATACTGTATTTAGAGGACTAACGATATAGACTAGTGTGATTTAATTCATGAATATATTTAGTGCTTTGGAATATGGCATTCCTCCCAGTTGATGTCTCTTCAGCTGTCAGGCTCTTTGCATTGGTATCTCAGGTTAATTAATTACATATCTTTAAATCTCCCCTTAAAATATAAAGATTGTTGATTTTTCTTCTCTCCTAACTCTGTCTCTCCTCTCCCACTTTATTAATAGTTTGACTTTCTTTATTCTTTTGTTTTATCTTGTAGTTGCTTCTTTTTGCTGGCCAATTTTGTGGTGGTCATGAGCAGAATGGATATTTGGTGTATGATGCATCCTTTGCCGTGGTGTTTGGTAGACAGCTTGCAGATAAATGTAAATACACTAACCACGTAACCCATAAGACAGACAAGTGGGAGCCAAAGCGCCTGGTAGAAAAGTTCAGTGTGAATAAGTGCTACAGGTCAGATTCAAACTTAATCCTATCTGACAGAGAAGCAGAGGGAAAAAGAAGGATCAGTGTCGCAGACAAAAGTGTCAGATGGAGATGGAGGATAAAAGGGCTGAGGAGGAAAAAACAACAAGGCTCAAATTGAATCAAAGACAAAAAGTTGCACCAGAAAAAAGTAACAAGAAAGATGCTAATAAGTAAACAGAGGAAGAAAAGGACTCCTCAATGATCAAAGAGATCTGAAAATGTGTGTGTATTGTGTACTGAATTGACTATCTACTTTAACACTTCAGACCTGATCCTGCCTCTGGCTCTGGCTTTGGTCTTCTCTCCACCTCCCCGATGAACAACCTTTTTTCTTTGCAATTCTCTCTCTAACTCCTTTCAATCCTTTCACTGTCCCTCAAAACTCCTCCTGTATTCTTTTCACATCATTCTCTCCACTGCTTCCCTGCATTCATTATCCTTCAATTGCCTCTAAAGGGAGGTGTGTGTGATGTCATCATCATCACCATCCGCTGATGACTGATTGACAGAACTGATCAGTTTACTAAACCCTCCCTAAACAGTGAACGCCAGTCGCAAGCAACGTAACCAGGCTCAGCAGGCCTGTCAAGCTTTGGATTTCTTCACATGTTGCAATGAGGTGTGTAAGGGCTTTAATTAAAGAGATCTCAGCATCTCAAGAGTTTGGAGAGTGTCTTAAGTACTTGCTTTCTAGCATTAGAATTAATCAGATGTTAATTATTTTTTATTTGTAAGTAATACCAGGGCTAACCAGCTCTCCCCTGCAATACAGAGCAATGCTGTGTCTTTATTTCATGTCCTTTCCATTCTCTAAATACATTTTTAAGACTGTTTCACCCACTCTCACAGATTATTAGCATTAGCATACTGACACTCGTGTCATCCTAGATCAACAAATGTATTGTTGTCATCCTCCTCATCACCCAGTTCATCCGTGATTCTTATTTCCTTTCCTGTCATGTAGCAGCTTCATTGGTTTATTATTTTCATCATTATACCATTACTAATCTCAGCATTATAATTATTATTTTCTATCCTCAGCATCTCATTCCTCCCCACCTTTAATGCGGTTGTTAATCTTTTTGGGTTAATCTTTTTTTCTTTTCAAGGATTAGCTGGGGTGGGAGACCAAAACAGGCAGACAGCAAATGTTTGAGGATGTGTGGATCCTGACTGAAGATCGGGACATCATAGCAGCTCTCCATGAGTAATCAACTACATCTCCTTTATGCCTACTTTTGCTTTGTCTGTGAGAGGAGAGAATGGCGAGAGATACAGCAGCATGGGTCAGACTAATAGAGGAAAGAGATGTGAAGTTCGCCTGGGATAGGCAGAGCACGAAGACCATATTTAGGCATTGTCACTCAAAGCTTTGTGGTGTAAACTATTTCCCATAAAGGGGTTTCCGGAGGGATCACAGGCTGTATGTAGGCCAGAGCCTCCACCTTCTACTGCATTCATTGTAGGAGAATAATTGTACAAATACTCAAGAGTGGCATCAGGTCAGGTAGGAAAGTGGGGCGTTGGCAGAAGTCAGCTGGGGTCATTCTTAAGTCTGATCCTTTAAGTAACTTTTTATTTGATGTGAAACCCCACATGAAAGGTCTTTTCAAGTAAAAATCTCTGGTTTGACAAACTGTTTTTCGGCATCAGGCAGAGAGGAGGCAGAAACAGACGGCTCTCTGTTGGCCCTGCCAGCTAAAACAGTACTCTTTTAGGGGGTGTTTGTTTGACCTGTACAACACCACGATATAGTAATGCGTGATACAATTTTCTTTTTGCTCTTGGCAGTTATTCTCTAAACTGTACATTGTTGTCTTGAGTCAGACCTCTGGAGTATTACATAACAGGCCTTATGAAGAGCTACTGTCTAAAGTCTGGGGCATGACTGAGATTCATTTGAAATAACTGAACAATTTGAACTGTCGTTTTAGAAAATTAGCCCACTAGCAACATGAGCTCTATAGACTATGAATTTTGCTGACTTTGATGATCCTGACTTTTCTCTAACACCACCATGACATTGACCTTGGTGGTTTTGATAAAATATCTTTATAACTATTGGATAAATTAACAAAGAATTTGATACAGATCCTTGGGATGATTATATTTAACCTCCAGGATCCCCTGAGTTTCTCTTTGGTGCCAACATCAGGTCAAATTTTAATTTGTTTAATAATTAGGCATTTGACAAGTACCTGAAAAACTAGAACATTCCTTAATTCTCAGCTGTACTAGTTGTAATTAACAAATGTTAGCATGCTAACACAGTAAACTAGAGCACAAATAGTTCCCCGCTAAACATCAACACGATAGTATGGTCTTTCCAAACATGTTAGCACACTGACTTTAGCATTTGCAAGGACGTAACTTCCAAAAAGGAGCAAAGAATGTCATTGACGAAATTCTAGCATCAGAAGCATTCACAGAGGAAGGGTTGGCAAAATAGGCCAATTAATATATGGAGATGAGGCTGTTAGCATTAGTATTGCATTCGTGAATGTTTGTGAATATCGTGTGCACACACAAAGCAGTAGGCTACAACACTTAAATGCTGCATGAACAGCAGTAGTTCTCTATGACTCCTTGAGGCTGATATCTGGACAGGTAACAAATGACTCACATCTTGAGCAATCCATTGTACATCCTGACAGTTTTCCCCTCAAAGGCATCAAAGGACACAATGATGGATTCACCAGCTGAATGAAGAGCAAAAGCCCAAATGCAAAGTTAGCCATTACCTACTAACACAACCAATGAAAAACAAGATATTATGTACAGTTCAATTCAGTGGCTCATTCCAACTTATTACAGTGTCCTCCATTTAGTCTGCAGCCAGTCACTGTGGTGTGATGCACAGAGGAGAGGAGAGGAGAGGAGAGGAGAGGAGAGGACATATTGGGTTTGATATGATAAGAGCTCTCTGACTCATTCTATTAGCATAGACAACATCATACTGGGAGTGACTCACACACAGACATAGTAGAAAAACAGTAAAAATTTTACTATCCTCTGGGGCCTCCCTCTCACATTGCCATTAGTTTTTAATGACGCCCTTATGTGGGGAGGGAATAAGGAGACCAGAGGGGTGTGATGAAGGGAGTGAGGAAGCAAGGAAGGGAACCAGGGAAGCACTGTGAGGGAGAAACAAAAGGCAATTGTGAGAATGAACAACAGGAAGATGGAGAGGAGGATAATGAAGTGTGGAATGAGGAGGAGACAAGATGAGTGCAGAGGGAGCTGGAGCGTTTAAAAAGACCGACTGCAGGAGAGGGGAGCTGTGAAAGGGGAAAAATAAACAGTAGAAAGAAGGAGTGGATGGCCGAGTAGCCCAGCAGACACACAGACTGGGGAGGCAGTACTGGGGTGTGGTCAGTCTGCTTCAGGACCAGACTGCTAAACTGCAGCCCACAAAGCCTTGTAATAAGGAAATCAATCACAGCACAGCCTGAGCATCATTTATCTACAGAAGCTCTTCCAAAATTTACAGTTACTGCAGATGAACTGTCTGGAAAATCCTGCAGTATTAATACAGGGGAAGATGCATTGTGAAGCAGCTGCAGCAGTGGGCCTCTTCTGTAAAATTTTAGCACAAATGATATAACAGTCACCAAAGTTGAAATGTGTTCATATGACAATTCAAACAGACTGGAGAGGACAGTTCCTTCAAACTCACTCAGGAGCACATTCAGCTGTCTGCGTGTGTGTGTCAATAATATATAGCTAGAACAAATGGAGGGTTAGAGGGTCACTCTTCTCTGCAGTCAGACAGTGCTCAGTAATTTTTTATGATATTACTCTTACTCAAGAAGGTAAAAATACACACTTTCTGCTCCATAATATATGTACTCTTGCAAACATAAATAAGTTATATATCAATGAAACAGTGAGTAGGTTTGAAGTTCATTCCTTTCCACAGCTGAACTGTGGCAGCAGATCATTAGCCTGGGTGGGGCAACATAGACTGATGGCCTCTGCTTACACACACACACACACACACATACACATACACAGATGTAGTGCTTAGTGTGCTAGAAATTGTCATGAACTGACATTGTCGACTGCAACTCTATTCAGTACTCATACATAACTGAATACAATGCACCCCATCTTTGTGAAGTGTGCAGCTTTTGTGGATGCAGCAGCATGGCTCTAGGGATGACAGTATTGGTTGATCCATTACTTCAGTCCAGACTGAAGTATCTCGTGTATCTCTCATGCGTGGCTTTTTGTTATCACTTGAGTGGTCCCTGGATGTTTTTCCTACATTATGTCAAAAATCCAGTTTGTCCAATACTTTGGTTAAAGACCACACACCAAATGACATGCAAATTAGCAAATGTCAGCATGCTAACATGCTAAACTAAAATGCCTAAACATGAACTGTATATGCTAAACATTATATGCTGATATTTATCATTTAGCATGGCTCATGTCAAATTGGGAGAAAATGCAGCAAGAGTTCAGAACAACATGAGAATACCAAAAACAAGAACTGACTCAACAATATTTAAATGTTAAATATTTCAAAGAAGCATTGTGCTTGTTGATTCTGAATGAAGCTGGGTGGCCTTTGCAGATGAACTCAGTTGCCCGAGTCATTCTGATGTAATTGTGACTTTATTGTTATTCTCTGTCACATGTGGCTTGAAAGACACGTTGCAGCTGCTGCTGAAGGCCAGCAGAGAAAAGGTCAGTGCTTCTGGACTCACTGAGCTTTATCTGGGTCAGCATGCCCTCAGCGCAGTCTGCTTAGAACTTGGGCATCACAGTGTGGTGTTTGTTTAGTACTGATGCGAGTCAGAGGTGAGACATCGACCTCGTGTTCATTCACCTACCGCATCAGCTCTCTGCAGCAGTGCCACAGAGAGACTGGATCATGGAACTGAAAAATGTTCTGAAACATTTACTGATTGAAATTGTGTTATTATGTGAACATGAGAAGAAAAGGCTGAATAAGAAAAGACTTAAGGAATGTAACACCGTTTGTGTAACTCCAGCTCACTGGAGACAGACAGGGTCCTCAGCACTTCCCCTTGGCTCAGCTCCGCTTACCATCAATACATGACAATGGGCTGAACACAGACGGCCCAGACAAAATAGACAACTTAGCAATGGTTTCCCTGGTACATTATATCCTGTAAACAGTGTTACACATGACTCCAAAGACCTGGAGATAACAGAATGATGTTTTGAGCAAGTATTAACAGTGTCCTCCATGTTGGACCAGATATTTGTATCCTGTCTGTGTGAAAAAATGTGGAATAGGAAAAGAAAATCAAGAAATTTCCTTATTAGGTTACATTCAAATTAGACACAGCACTGAGAGCAACCATACAACAGAATGTGTCTACCACCACCACATGGATAATTCTAGTACTGCAGATTCAGAAGGACATAATTAAAATCTGTGTGTGTGTTATTCCCTGCCAACAGCTGTGACTCAATGGTTTTTTAAATCAGTCTTGTAAAGATTTAGTTCTCACTGTGTGTATGTGTGTGTGTGTTTGCTTGTGTCTGTGTGTTGGCAGGTTTATCCATGGCGGTGCGTCATGATTCTCTGTACTTAGGGTTGTCAGGGTTTAATGGAGCTCTGGGCTGCATGGCTATTGGAGGACTCTTCTTCACCTTCAGCTGGAGGACCCACCTCCTTGCCATCGCCAACGGTGACACAAAAACACTCAAACACAAACACACACAGACACAATTGCTATCTGTTGTTCCAAGGTCCTGATGACTCAACATAACTGTTTGGTAAACTTACTATACTTTTTTAATGGTCTTTGACAGAAACAAGAACTATATGATCGTAATTTTCAGGGTTTAGATGAGTCAACCTTTTAATTTTACAGGAGTACTAAAACAGACATAATTGAAAATAAATACAAATCTTTTAATATTCTTGTCATTACTGTACTCAGCCTCCTCAGCCTCTGGATGGATACAGGGAAAATCAAGCTCCTTCAGTATGCTCTCTCCATGGTGCTGAAACAGTCAAATCTTCCTCTTTATATCTGAAAAAAGTCAAATTCTCTTTCTGTTGATATTTGATTCATCTGAACAAACACAAACACATACCTAATGCAATGCAGTGCATATCAAATAGACAATAATAGGAACGGGTTAAGAGGAATGCTAAGGCTTTTTAAAATCCTTCAACCATCCATCATTTGGCCTTGAAATTTCCTTCACAATTTCAGCAGGTCCCTTTGAACTTAATTGCATTGCAAGTTTAGCGTTCCTTGTACTTTTTGGGAAAATACATCTTAGATATTAGGCTTACCAGACTTTATAATGCATCGTGTTGTGAGTGTATTTAATTTGCCTGAACCCTTTGAGTCACCGAGATGTCACTTACTGCTTCTCATTTTCCTGCTGAATCAACCACATGCTGAATCATGCCCTCTGAAGGAGGGAACGGGCTCTTCTTTGTAAACGGGGAGGCATGTGGGCTCATTTTCTTACTGCCTGGTTAAAGTCAGCTGTGCTAAAAGCAGCCAGTAGGTAAATACAACGTGTTATCTTATTCAGCCCACTCCTTTTTGCTCCTCTTAAGTCCTCTGTATCCCTCTAGTTATCTCAACAATTTTTCTTCACGTTTCTACACATTCTCTGTGCTGAATGGCTGTAATGGCAGAGTTGAGGTTAATAACTTTGTCATGTTGTCAATTCAAAGCTTGATTTAATTGATCTATTTAGACTGGGCTTCCCTGTCTCCCTTTGTACCCCTGCTCTCACTCTACAGACAAATTAACAAAGTTATTTGCACACACTTGAACACAGCACATCTGATCGCAGCTGGAGCACCATGGACATGAGCACTGACCGGTTTGGCAGGGAGCTAATCTGCTCACATTAGGTAAATTGGTCTTAATTAGAGCTTTCAGTGTGTGGGCCAACCGCAGCCAACCTCTGTCTGTTCATGCCACTGTATGTACGTCAGCAACCTGAGGAAAGACATAGAGCGAGTATGTGGGGGATATATTTAGCCTAAATCTCCTCCTCTTCTGCCCGCAGCCTTTCTTTCTGCATATGCTGACATCGCTCTGAGCAATCTGCTGGGAACTGTGAGTACACACACTTCAAGCCATGTGTGTATGAAGCTGCAACACTCACACATGGCATTTTTTCTATTTCTTAAGCAGAGGGTGATTCAGTTTTAGCTTCAGATTTTATTTAATGTTGTGTACTAGAATAGCATTGTAGAGCAATATCAAGCTTTTTAGTTGGTGATACTACATACTGAACTATGAACTATATATGAGGGATGAGAGAAATTGTTATGACAGTCTGGTACACTTTTTTCAGCATAGCAAAAAATCAGGATGAAACCAGAAACCACTGTTTCAGTACTGTGGTGTTAAACTCAGATCATTCATCAGACAGTTTCACAGCTGTATCACTGATCTGTCCACAGTGAAGTGGTCTGGTCTGTTATTATTTTATTGATTCTTGCTTGACTGTCATGCCCTTGTGCAAAAACTCAAGTTCTGCAGATAATATAAAACCAAAAGAAAAATCAGTATCAATATTATATTTACTTCTGCATCCCCTCTAACAACACATTCATGTGAAATACTTCAAACAAATTGTCCACCAAAAATAAGTACTACATGCTGCTTTTATCTAATGGAGCACTATGTTGTGTTCAGGCAGGCACAGAAGTCATGGTGACGGTCACAGTCCAATCATTCACTTCCAGAACCTATCCTAAATATTTAGGCGGTTCATATAGTCTCGCAGGTGCTGATTCATTCTTCGTACTCCAGTGCTCCACACCTGCATTACCTGTCTTCTGCAATAAAATTCTCTCCACCTTGTCAGCTTCTTTTAGCATTAGCATTAGGTGTGTTTACAGGATGTGTATTTTAAGCTTGCTGATATCTGTTCCAGAGGGTCCACCCACCCTGAGTCTGGTTTCTGCCTCTTAAAGGAAGTGCTTGGTCATGGTGGGAAATGTTGGGTCTCTCTGAATAAAATAAAGAGACCCGCTTTATATGAAAAGTGCTTTGAGATAACTTCAGTTGTGATTTGATGCTATATAAGTGAAAAATTGACTTGAGTGACACAGCAAACGAAAAATGTTGACAAAAATGGTTAAATCTGATGTAAGTGCCCTGTTTAAATCAGCATCAAAAACATAATAGGAATAGTAAATTATTGTCAGAACTCTTAAACTCTTTTCATATTTTTAGTACATATATATATATATACACACACACACACATACATTTATGTCTGGTGTACCCTTTGAGTCACTTTTCTTATTCATTATTAAGAACCCCTATCTCTCTCTTCCTAGGTGGGTCTCCCAGCATGCAGTTGGGCAGCTACTCTGACAGTCACTCTGATGTTGCTGCTGACCGGCAGTTTAGCAGCATACCGCATCCCTATTGGTCAAGTCAGGGCCCCTGAACACAACCTGCGCTCTCGCAGCCAGTGGGCAGCTGGCAACACAGAAGAAAGAGAAAGCACTGATGTGTAGCAGGAGGACACACACACACGGTACTGTATCAGTACTTGTTGGACGGGCTGGACCAAACATATATGTGTACTGATTTTAAACATTTTATAAATATATTCTTAGATATATCATTTCACCACAGCCTTAGAAATGACTTTAAAAATGATTCGTCACTTTGAGAAAGCCCTCACTCTACCTTTTGTCCAGGAGGTGGCAATGTATGTGAGTATGAAGTATCTCAAAGCCTCTGTATTCAGACCCAGCCGTTTCTATTAAATGTGTTAAATTTTCAGCCAAGTTTTATCCACGTTATTGCCAGTGGTGTTATCACACACGCTTCCCCAGCTTTTCATTGTCTATTGTATTTCCTACCATGATGCACACAAACACAAAAAAAATTTTAAAGGGAAAGAAAACATCTTTTAATAGGCATGAAATCAACAAGTCAGTTCGATAAAATCATTCATTGTTAAAATGACAGTTTTACTGTTATCAATAAAAACACGTAATGAATTCTACAGTAATTATTTTTAACCCCTTCATTACCCTGCATAGACATACTACATAGCACTCTACTGGAACTCATTGTAAAAACAAACTGTACATGTACCTCATTGCAGGCAGACAGTGAGACAATGAGCACACACAGAAGACAGACATGTGTTTCTGAAATGGACGGAGTGGTTGGCTACTTAGGCCTGGAGATTGAAGGCAACTTTTATCATCATCACCATCATTATCATTGTTATTATTACTGTCATTCTTATTAACAGTTCTTTTTTGCTGTGGTTTGTTAGTTGGATTTTGTCTTTTTTCACAGTGCTTCATGTTGCCTGTGTACAGTTAACATATATTCCCCATCACCATACCGTTTCCCAAACACACACATGCCCACATTCACACACAGTTTTGAATTAGACCATACATCATGTGGCGTCAAATAAAACATTTCTTTTCCCATAGAGGTGAAGTGACAACCTTCTGCGACAAACAATGACATTTTTTTCCTAAAATGATTCTTTATATCATGCATTTCTATCTCAGTGCTTTAAGTTTTGTTTTTTGTCTTTTTTGTTTTTTGTCTACATAATTTTCAGTTCAGGGACTTTATTCTTTAACCATGAACTACCTCACAGACAATGGTGATGAGGTTGGTAACAACAACATACAAAAGTGCCTTTCAGTCTGTGATTGATCAAGCGTTATAATAATAATAATACTAATAATAAAAAGAAAAATCAGAAGTAGAAATATAAATACTTGCACAAACAGTAGTTGTGTCTTTTTTTAAGCTGCATTACAAAAAAATGAACATTCGTAGTTCTACATACTTTCAGTTGAAGATCTGATTGTGAGTGCTGTTGTGCTTCTTTTAGTATGATTGTGTGTGTGTGTGTGTGTGTGTGTGTGTGTATGTGTGTGTGTGTGTGTCTGCTTGTATGCTTGTGTTCATCATGGTTCAGAATAAAGGCAGAATGACATAGCTGTCTTAGTTGGTGAATTTGGCACACACTCGCACACACATGCACCTCATACACACCTCATACATACACACTGGTGGTGTTTAGAGTATCTGACAACAGTGTAAATGATGTTAAATGAGGGAGAGGTATCATTTATATCCAACTGAACCAAGTGTAAACTTCAGATTAAGTGCATGTGTGTGTGTCTGTGTGTGTGTGTGTGTGTGTGTGTGTGTTATGTATCTTATATGTCCGAATGATTGTTTTCATGCAAATCTGAAGACTTGATGATTTTTGTTTTTTTCTGATGAATTTTAGTGTGCATGCACTTTATTGTTTTCTCCTACGACCTTATAGCTATGATGGCTGAGAGAATGCCAATAAAAAAAAAAATCTTCATTAACGCCGCTATGTTAGAGCATTCCATCAAAATTATATGTGTATGTTTGTGTCAATGTCAGTACATGTAATCCTACTTTGTGAACAGCCACACAATGTTTTGTTCTTCATGCATGTAAACATTCATCTAAACTAAGCGAGTGTAAACAGTGACGCCGTGCCTGGGTCTGGT
This sequence comes from Lates japonicus, assembly GCA_033238685.1. Lineage (NCBI taxonomy): Eukaryota > Metazoa > Chordata > Actinopteri > Centropomidae > Lates > Lates japonicus. The sequence continues at coordinate 10,797 of BRZM01000741.1, read as the reverse complement.
CTGTCGCTGGCAGACTAGTCAACAGGACAGGGGCTAGAAATCAACATCCTAACTTTGAAGAAAAGAAAGATATCGTTTATACGAAGCAGAGGGAGCAGAGCACGAGATCTACCACAGCAGCATAACTGTGGTCATGTTCAGGACAGGAACAATGCTGTTTAAGTTAAAAGGAATTGTTTGGCATTTTAGGAAATACCCTTATTTGCTTTCTTGCAGAGAGTTAAAGGTGAAGACTTTTACCATTCTCATGTCTGTATTCTAAATATGTAGCTTAGTTTAGCACAAAGACTAGGACTTGGGGATAACAGCTATCCTGGCTCTGCCTAAAGGAAGCGAAATCAACCTACCTGCACCTCTAAAGCTCAGTAAGTTGCTTCTCATTTGTTTAAGAGTTTGGTACATAGCCCCTCGTAAAACAACATGATTTTTTTAGGTTTAAGACGTGTCCCACAGAGGACAACTTTGTTGCTGCTGTGCTCTAGCACTCTGCTCCCCTATCAACCTATTCTGTTACTGACTTCCTTGAGACTTGACTAAATCTTGTAATCCTCAACCACGGGTAGAATCTGAGAAAGATTAGCACAGCTCTGCTGCAGGTTTAAGTTCAAAGCTTATTTTATATTTTGTAAATCCCTCAGAAATCTCTGGATTCATCCCCATCACTGCCACACAGACTCAAAGGAATCCAGGTCTGTCTCTCTTGATAGAGAATACATTTTCTAACTTCTTTCTGAGTATGTAACTGCCTTTGTGTATCTACTGTATGGTTGCAAGTGTCTTTGCATGTTTCTGGTGGTGTGTGTGTGTGTGTGTGTGTGTGTGTGTGTGTGTGTGTGTGTGTGTGTGTGTGTGTGTGTGTGTGTGTGTGTGTGTGTGTGTGATCATTTGGGTGCATGTGTTTGCATGTGTGTTTTATGTTCAGAGCAGCCTCCCCAGCACCACTCCCTCCCGGCTCCTGGCTTCTCCTCTGAGGATCTTCAGGAAGCCCAGTTTTGTCAAGAACTCCAGCCTCTGACGGTCTGTCGGCTGCACTTCACAGAACACACCCTGAGAACCTACACAAACACACACACACACCAAGAAAACTGTGATAAAAATATCTGTTTCAGGACAGTTAAATAAAGATCTTGCTCTTAAACTGCACATAAAAATACACAACTACACTTGTGTTTAAAGCATGAGGTTCAATATATTTTACAGCTACTGAATTTAGTGGTGTGAAAACATCAGCAGGCTGCTTGGCACTTGACTCCTGCTTGCATTAATGGAGTAAGTTAAGTGTTATTGTGACACTGCTTCACCCCTCTATATTTTTCTGCTCTTCTGTTTAGCCTTGAGCCGCTGAGCACAGAGAAACTAATGCTAATATAAACATGAGAGTCCTCCAGAGAGGGTATTCACATAGTGTACAGAGGCATGTGAATATTTTTTAACATTTCAGATTGTACAAGCATTACCTTAATTTTGTCAGACTTGAGGATTAATGGTACTTTTAGTATGCCTTTAACTAAGTTTAAAGCAAGTAAGGAACACGCATACATACTTAAACACGATGACTCAATGCTCTGTCTTTACCGTTTGCCTTGAGCGCAGTGAGGAGGGCGGTGAGCAGGGTGCGGCTGACGCTGATGTCCACCAGCTCAGGCAGGGCGTCCAGTCGCAGCTGAGAGGGGAAGTGATAGAGGAGCGAGTCTGGGTACTCACCCTGGTCCTCCTCCATCAGCTGGATCAAGTCCTACACAGAGGAAAGCAGAGACATAAGGACAATGTCACAAGGTGTTGCTGATGTTAGATAAAGATCCTGCAAGTTGTCCTATTCAGCTTAAATGACTGGTGGTTGGTGGACATTTTATCTGTGCTAGTTCGGTGGAGGGTTGTGTTCTGTAGTTTCCTACAGCTGCCACTAGATGTTACTAATGAGCCATATTTGACTGACTGCACCTTACAAACATTCATCCAGGATACTTTCACGTTACTCAGCAACCCTGCAACAACAATAACACACAAACCTTCACCAAATTAGTTTTCAGCATACAATCAATTCTGCGTCAGCTTTTTGCTTCAGCTTTTTGTTGACATGAACCTCTGGGATTGGTCTAATGTACTTCCTGTCTGAGAAGCTGATATGCATCTTTTCCTGGAAGAACAAAATACTTATAGTATTAAGTGATAAAGTACATAAAGACATGAATACAATACAATGGTGCTATGTTCCTATGTGCAATAAAGCAGGAACAGATGTCACTGACTCTGTTTGGCCAGTTTGACTTTGATAAACTATAAGTCCTTCAGCTGTAAAGCTTGGACACCTGTGGCTGCAGTGTGAATGATAGTCATCCAAAGTGGGACTGTCAGTGTGTGCCATGACGCACAGAGTGGGCAGATAAAGTCGGCCACAGATGTCAGGGAGTGACTGTCTGTTGCTCATCTCCGGTTTCTGTTTGGCTCCTCGCCTGAGATCACTGAACTGTTTGTTGGTCAGCAGCAATATTCACAAGTGTTTACTCACCAAAAGGTTGTCATTTCAGAGAGGAAAACCTGAGTGGCCATGACTGGCTTTTTTCTAACATAACTACTGATCTACTTCTTTTTCTGTTTGCCAGTGTGGTGCACTGCTGATTTACAAACTAGAACACCGTAGTAACATGAAGAGGTGGAGAGAGAATCTTATAGGTTGTGTCTCATCTGTGTTTGTGTGCGTCTAAGTGTAATCCGTATGTGTGTGTTTCTGCGTGTGTCATTTGCTTTGTTTACCTATGTGTGCCACCTACCTCCCAGTAGGTTATTAATCCGTCACAGAGGGATCCAGATGGTGTGACTGCAGGTACTGATACGTCTAAATATCTGTGTGCATAATTCTACCTGTGTGTTGGGTATGAGTGTCTGTCTGTGCAGTGTTGAGACTCATGTGCACTTGGCAATAACATAATAGCTGTTAAAAAAGGGATGTTTGATGACTTCTATGTGTCTTCTACTCCTCATATTCACCTGTGTGTTGGGGTGTGTGTTGCCTCCTTTGGGTGGGTATTTGTCCCTCATGGCAGGCATCCAGCTGGCCTGGCACCGCTTGGCGAAGGAGCGAACATCCAAGATGCCCAACACACAGCCGCACACACCCAGCTCGTCCTCCAGGATGAAGCTGTACTCGGGACACAGTGCCAGGCACGGACCCAGACATCTATGGAAATGAAAAGACATGACTAAGTGATAAATATTTACTGTGTAGATGGTTAGAAATGCAGAAGATTACTCTGTCCGCTTTATCTTTCTCTCTCAAACACATACCTATCTCCTATGACATCTGGGTGAGCAATACTGGACTCTTGGCCACCCTGAGTCCTCAGGTGAAGTTGGGGACCATCCGATACAACTCCACCTGCACACACACAGTTTGAGAGATGGCTGTGATTATTTTTTTATTTTTTTTCAGATAAGACAGTGGAGAGGAGACAGGAAACAAGGAGAGAGAGCAGGGGAATGACACGCAGTAAAGGTCCAGCCAGACCGGGAGTCGACCCAGGGACCAGCTGCTCAGGGCACTTAGGCCAATGTGGTACACACCCCAACCATTCAGCAGTGATTTCTGTTAGGCTGTGTGAACTAAAAATCTACAGGTGACTGAACAATCGGGGTTCTTAAAAACTCTGTTTAATTTTGCAGCATTTCTCCATATAAGGATCCTGCTCTGGCACTGATGAAATTCCATAAATTTTCCATGACTTTCCACTACTAAGTCAGAGCATCTGCATGACCTAAAAATGTCCTTCCTTCTTGGTTTGCTTCCAGGTTGTTTTCCTAAAGAGGTAAATAGTGCACTTTCCAAAGTAGCTATGCTGAAAATGTTTTACCTTCACAAATATTCCCTGCATTTCCCCCTTTTTTCTGAAAGCACCTCTTAGACTTCCATGATATTCCATGCATTATCCTAGCATTATGTGTGAAACAGTAATGCGTGTGGGTGTGACTTCTCCTACGCACCTTGTCCTTGCTGTGGTAGGGCCTGATGTTATAGAGACGAGAGGTAGGGAAGAGAGGAGGAGGATGAGTGAAGAGTTCACTGCTGCTGCCTATTGGGAGAAGCATCTACACACCACACACACGCATGAACACACACACTCAAGTTAGCTAGTTATAAATGGACTGAACTACCAAGTCAAGTAATTAGAAAAAAATATGAATACAAGCATGCACACTTACAGAATAAAAGGGAGTAATTACTATATGCATGGAAAATGACATTATACAAACACACACCCTACCTGCACCTCCCCAGACACACCCCCTTTGAACACCCACGGCTCTGACTCCACTCCCAGTACGTCTGCCCCTGTGCTCTTCCCACACCCTGCAGGCAAGAGCCAAATGTCAGGGTGGTGACATCACGTGGTAAGGACCAATGAAATGTCATGAAAGTTATCAGCAGAGCTGGAAAATGATTGCACAGTTACACCTGCTTTAAATATTCATGTCTGCATAAAAGTTCTGTGTTTTACAGCATTACAGCTCCTCAAGAGATGTTGGCTGAAATTAACTGCTTCCATAAATATTTGAAGCATAACTGTTTTAGTCCTCACTGCACCATTAACTGCTGAGCTCCACTGAGCCAAGGCCGAGAAATAATGACTGAATGTCAGGTGGCAATTGGTCAGGCCGAATTTACTTTAGGTAAGAATGATTTGTGCAGCAGAGGCACTTGTAGTTAGTTATCTCAGGCACAGATATGGAGACGATGAGTTTAAAGGTCCTGTCTACTCACAGTGGAAGCAGTTCCTCCAGGAGCCCAGGGTGGAGCTGTCACTCAACACTCGTCCATCTGAGTGAAGTAAGGGAGTGGGTGGGGTGGAGTGTAAGACAACAGAGTAATTAAAATGAGACAGAAACACCACAATAATCTACAAAACCTCTTCAATCATCACGTCTTCTCTTTTAACACAAGTACTATGTGTAGTGGTGTGTGTTTAGAAAGATAGTATATAGTATGGTATAGTATAACAAAGGCTGAATATTAATGAGTTGTATAGCTATAGACAGACTACTGGTATGCTATGCTATCACAGTATAGTATAGTATAGTATAGTATAGTATAGTATAGTATAGTAAAAGTATTATAGGGTAATTCTATAGTAGGTAGTTACTATACTATAGAGCTATAGGCTGAGTATTACAGGATAATATAATATAGTAGACTACAGGTTAGCTGTACTGTACTATACTAAGCTATGCTATGTTATACTAGAGCATAGTATACTACAATATTATAATACTATACTAAGCCTGTACTATGCTATACTATGTAGCACAGCATGGCATAGTACATGGACCAAAGCATACTGTTCAGTATTGTACAACAAAGATATAGTATGACATAGTAAAACACATTATGTACTGTATTTTCCAGTATTTTTCCTGCCTCCATCTCTCTGTGTCCTTACCCAGCCAGCATATGAAGGCCTTTGCCACCAGAGCCGTGTTCCGCAGGTCCCACACATAAGGGTAAAGGTCATAGAGTACAGCCCTGTTGGCGCCGCCTACCACGCTGCAGTGGAGCTGTGCTATGTCCTCACACAGAGACAGGAACCTAGAGGCCCGACCACGCCACTCATCAACCTGAGGACATACATACATGTACGCACCACGGTCATAAGGACACTGTGCAACACTTTCACATACACAAGTTCAAATTTCATCAACAAGAAATGCATACAGAACAAACACCAACCTTCTGAGGCGGTGCCTTCTTGCTGTTAGAGCTGACCAGGTGGCAGTTTGATTTAAGCCAGGTCAGATCCTGTAGCAGTTTCTGGGCAGACGGGCCGTGTTCATGGGGAAGATAGTGAAGACCAACCAGCAGCCGCACCTGGGACTCACTTAGCATGCCCTTCCCACCACAGAGCCCCCGACCCTGGGCCTTCTGTCCCCGGCTGCCACCTGAAGGAGCTCCAGGTCTGGATCCTGGAGGTTGGTGATTGGGTTGACTGGACTGGTTTGACCGCTTTTTCTCCCCGTCCCACGCCTCCCTCTCCCCCTTGGCCTTAGTAGGTGATGACGGGGGTGAGCTGGAGTTCAAGGGGAAGACGGGGAGGAGCTTGGCCACAGCAGAGGTCCCTCTGAATGTGGAGGTGCAGTCAGATCTGTCAGGAGTTTTGCAGCGAGACGTTGGAGCAGAGGAGCGCTGGTCTGCTCGTGTGCTCTGCCGACCTATAACGATTGAAAAAAAGTGTTTGACTTCACTATCAACACACACAGATACAGGCACAGCACTAAATCACACACACTAAATGTTTTACCTGCTTGCAGTGGTTGGTTGAGTTCTTCCATCCAATCATGTAGTGCAGCAGATAGAGCTCTATCAGGACAGTACTCACACTCCTCATCTACAGCATATACAACACTGTGTTATTATGTATGAGGATACTATGTTACATATATTCATACAGTACACACAGAAAACCACTCTCAGACTCCTTCGCGTAATCAGTCACATGGACAGACCTACACACACACTATTATATGTCTAACCTCTGATCCTACCTCCAACCTACAGTATAATTCTTCCTACTCCAGGAAGTAGCCATTATTCATGTTTTTTATATTCTTTTTGTCGACACTCTAGAAATCAGAAAGTTAGATGCCTTCGACATCCAGTAATTACCTCACATACTACCAACACCCCATCCCCCTCCCTCTCATGTAATCATTAAAATTCCTCTTCCATTTCCAACCACATCACAAGCCTCAGCCTGCCCTTCATCTCTTTTCTCATCCCCTCCCTTAAAGCCCATTTCTCCTCCAGCCCTGCGCCTTCTTTCTCCTCCGCAGAGGGACCTTCCTCTCTTCTCATTTCTCCCTTCATCACACCACACAATTACTCCTCCATCACCATCTCTCCCCCCCACTTAGTCTTGAGAAAAACATCACACGCAACAGTGGTTTCTCGCAGACATTTTTCCATCCAATTCCCCTGTTTCCTCTTTCTTTCTCTGGCTGTATTCTCATGTATTTTACTGTCGGGGTAAATTAAATGCGAGAAATATGAACCAAACGTCAAATTAACACAGTTTTCAATATACTTCAAACACAAAACAACAGGAATGCTTTTAACATTTTCTGTAAATAGATCCACTTTGCTGTGAGAGAAGATTAATAAAACTGGTTCAACTCAGTCTTAGAGAAATATTTATTTTCTGTGACACTCTGAAAGCTTATTGAGCCACTTTGACCAGAACAACAGATGGAGCTCTTAATTCCTTGAAGTTAATTTAGTTGTTAAGTAATATCAGACCAAATTTTTGTCTGGTGGTTAAAATTGTGTTTGTTGCCAAGCAACGCTGGCTTATTAAACATCTCCGGAAGCAATGAGACTAACTGTACGTGGCTGTGGTCTGGCAGAGCCAATATTCGTTTATTAACTCGGGACATCTCCTGTCTCATCAATGCTACTTCCTCCTTCCATCTACCTTTACTGAGCAGATCCCCTCACCTTTCCTCTCCTCTTTTCCAGCTCTGTACCAGCTCCCCAGCGTATGCAGAGGGATGTAGTTGGCTTCAAACTCGCAGTTTGGATTGAGCAACAGTCCCCTAAGGTGGCTCCTCAGCTGAGGCTCTCGACCCTTGAAAGGCCCCAGGAAGAGACGTCTGGAGTCGTAGTCATTAGCGTGCAGGTTGTCCCAGATGAGCGGCGGGCGCTGGAGGACAGACTCCACCTCAGCCAGACAGTCTACAGATAGTTTCCTAGATATGACCTTACTGCCTGTGGGACAGAGAGGGAAGAGCTCTGATATGAAAGAGTTGTTCTCTCCCCATTCTTCTACAGATCAATCAGTGTATTAGAACGTTGTAGAACTTACTTCTTTAATTTTGATTCTCTTACAAGAGAGAATAAAGCCATTCAAATGTGAACATTCACCTAATGACCTACTGATAACCATCAGATGATGATTATCAGTAACTATCAGATGATTATCAGATGTCACTATCCATCCTCATGCCTTGAGAGCCTAACCTAACTAAACAGACTGAGAAAAATGTTTTGTCAGAATAGACAATCAGGTGGAACAGGTTGTTCATGTGTTCATGACACAGTGACTGTGCATATCCTGAATAGCTTTGTTCCATATTTCACATGCAGAGCTGTCAGCAATCTGTCTCTGTTCCTAGATGTGCTTCTGTTTTCTAGCTTTTCGAGAAATGAAAACTTCTCAGAAAGTTGAAAAAAAGACCCAGTTGATCACAGGCAGCTTTCAGTACCTAAGGAACCATATACAACTGCAAAAACAAAGACAATAGTCATGTTCAGTCCAAGAAAACAACGCAAACCAGGGCACTAAACTTCATCACTTCCTTCTGCCTTAAGTTTATTTCACTGACACCATATTTGTGACCGATGTATGAGCATATGACCCGCAATTTTATCTGCAATTTGAGTGAGTGAAGCAAGTCACGGCTGAACACAGATACAGTATAATATAGAGCATAATATACATGTACGTGAAGGTTTACTTTGCCTTTCCTGCAATGCTGATATAATATTATAAATAATATAAAAATGACATTCCAATGAATATTTTAACAGTCATGGTTCAACAAAGTGGCTACCAAAGAATATTTTCTGATGCAGAAAAATAACAAGAAATGAAGTAAAGGAGAGGAGGCAATAATGTGTGTATGTGTGTGTGTGTGTGTGTGTGTGTTTCTACTGTACTTCCATATGCATGTGGGCGGATGTGCACCTAAATCATTTTTCAGTCTGTGGAGGAGGTTGTGTGTGGATTTGTGCCTGCACTTATTTGCACGTGTGCATGCCGAGCTGTGTTTTGCCAGAGTCTGTGTGTGTGTGTGTGCGTGTGTGTGTTTGTGCTCTGTTATTAGCCAAGAAATTGCAAGTCAACTAATGAGGCTAAAAAACAGAAAACAAGGAAACTGTAGTCAAAGACTCTGGTTTGTATTCATGTCTCACCTGTCCATATTACTGTTATGTTGGGTAGTAGGTCCTCTCCAACAGTCTGCAGGTAAGGGGATTTAGATACACTGGGAGAGCACAGAGAACCACAGTATTCTACAGGGAGAGAGAGAGAGAGAGTTATGTTTATTCATCACGTTTAATGAACACTTTTATAAAATCCTGTAGACAACAAGTTCTCCACCTCCAATCCTACCTGTTGGGCAAAAGAGGAAGACGGGTGGTTCCCCCAAGAACCGATAGATCTCATTGGTTACATTGACCTGAGCGTGGGCGAATGAAGAGAAGGCCTCGCTGTCAGCCTGACACATGGAGTGATCGATGTCATCAAACAGAATGGCAAATGCCTGGCAACCCAGGTCTGATACCTGGAGAGAGAGAGAGAGAGATGAGGGAGTATTTGAGAGATTAAACAGAGGGTCAAACCATGAGACAGTTACACATCAGTGGTATTTATCATCTCGTTGCACGTTATATACCTGTCTCAGCTTGCGTTTGAGCAGTGTCAGGTCACAGGAAGAAGAGAAGACGATGTCCTGACCAGGTGAGAGGGCGTAAACAAACCTCAGGCCTCTCGACTGGGCCTCCACGATGAGAGTACGCAACTGACCTGAGAGGAAGAGGAGAGGAGAGAAAAATTTAAAGTGAGACTAAATGACACACACCTGCCAATGTGCCATAGGAAGGAAAGACACATGAGGGAGTGTGACGCATGGAAAGAAGGTTAGCAGACTGAGAAATACAGAACTTCTGGCTAAAGTCATTTAACACAGTACATGTACATATTAACAAAAAAATGAAATGTCTGAGAGTGGTAAATTTAATTGTTCTCTCTAATCTCATCTCTAAGGGGATTCAGCTTGGCTCTGAAGCCTCCTGACTAACGCCATGCAGTCTTCCAGGGTATGATAAAAATAGTGTAATGGACAACGTAAAAACTGTTGACATCTTTATGATGGTAATGAAAAATGAATATACAAGTAATATGAAAAAAGGCAATTTCATATTTGGGACAGTGAATATTCATCCTGATGGAAGACAGAATGTCCTAGGGCAGCTCTCTGGGGTCAAATGAGCCTTACATCATAAAAAACAGAAGTACTGTAGTACCCCACTGATTTAGAACTGCACTCCCATAACACTCACAATGGATAGTTAAAAAAGTAGATGGAAATCTATGAAAGTTATAGCTCAGCAGGAAAAAATGGCTGCATATATGAGTGTGCTCAAATACGTAGACTGAGAGATGGATAAATGGGCTGTTCTTACCCTCCTCTTCAGGAGAATAGACCTCTCTCCACAACAGTCTGTGTTTTAGATCATCTTTTGGACCATACAGGTAGGTGTTCAACCCCCAGTGCTGCATCCTGGTGGACAAAGACGAGGACGTTAGCAGAAGACAAGCTGCAGTTTTCGGTAATTTCTCCACTTAATCTGAAAACTTTCACTTCCACATAATCCCTGCGGCTTTGTAATTTCATTCTTACGTTTGTCATTTGAATTCACTGTATCTATCATTCTATATTTTGATTTGATTTAAGCTCTGCTTTCAATTCTTATAATTCTATAACTCACTCTATAAATGCTCTATAAATATATTTATCTCTTTGTATTTACTATATCAGTTGTCAGGTTTGGGTCCTGGATAGACAGAAGAAGAGTTGAGTGTGAATGAATGAGGCAAAGAAAAAAAAACAGAAAAACAACAAGCAGCAAGAAAATAGATCCACTGTATCGATCGTGGGGCTTCATGGCCACTTCAGTTACAGGAAATGACCTCCTGAATTATAAATAGAGCATAGTACTAGGAGTGAAACAATATCTACATCAGCATGCGT
>BRZM01000740.1:5454-22672 GCA_033238685.1 Lates japonicus | reverse complement strand
TTTTTTGACACTACTTAACGATGACATTTTTTGACACATTACTATACTGTGACATTTTTGACCATTTTTCACACCATACTATACTATGACATTTTTTGATGGTTTTTGACGTCTTACGATACTATGACATTTTTTGACCATTTTTCATGGCTCACTATACTATGACATTTTTTGACATCTTACTATACTATGACATTTATTGTTTTTTGATGCCATACTGTACTATGACATTTTTAAGCCATTTTTCATCCCTTACTATGCTATGACATTTTATCAACGCCTTAATGTACCTATGACATTTTTTGGGGGGGGGGGGGGGGGGGGCTTTTCACCTTTATTTTGACAGGACAGCGGAGAGGAGACAGGGAGAGAGAGCTGGGGAATGACACGCAGTAGGGGTCCAGCCAGACCGGGAGTCGATCCAGAGACCAGCTGCTCAGAGCACTTAGGCCCATGTGGTACGCGCCCCAACCATTCAGCTATGGGGGCGCCCCAGCTATGACATTTTTTGACATGTTTTGATACCTTACTATATTATGACATATTTGGTTGGTTTTTGATGCCATACTATACAATGACATTTTATGATGGTTTTTGATGCCATACTACACAATGCCATTTTTTGATGGTTTTTAATGCCATACTATGCTCTGATATCTTTTGATGGTTTTTGACGGCTTACAATACTGTGGCAGTTTTTTTACTGTTTTGGATGCCTTACTAAACTATGACATTTTCTGACACATTTCGACGCCTTCCTATACTATGACATTTTTTAATGTCTCACTATGCTATGACATCTTTTCTATTTCTTTATGCCTTATTATACTATGATATTTTTGACACCTTAAAATACTGCAACAGTTTTGGATGCATACTGTGACAATTTACGCTTTACTATACTAGGGCATTTTCTTCTACATTTTTGATGCCTCGCTATAATGTGACAGTTTTACTTCTATGTTGAATTACTATTACTTCTGCATTGCCTTTATATGACAGATTACATTTACTGTTACCACTAATATTAGGTTACTTTTACCATTACATGTTACTTTTCTTATTAAATATTACTTCAAAATTTACAGATAACTTTTTAAGTTCCAAACTACATCTATTAACAGATTACTTTGACTATTACATCTTACTTCTGATATTGCTAATTACTTTTACATTACTTTCATTCATTAATACAGATTACCTATACATTACATTTTTTTTTATTGCAGATTGCTTCTATCATTACACTTGTCTGATATACTGAATACTGAATATAAACAATGTCAGTGCTCTGTGTTGGACAGTTGATGTAAAGCTGTTTGTGAATTACCTGGAGGCCTCTGTCCTGGACTCAAAGAACTTCTTCATTGTACGAAGACTCTCTGTGATTGTGGACTACGTCTCTATGATTGCGGACAATGTCTCTGAGATTATGGACAAAGTCTCTGCGAACATGGACGATGCCTTTGTGATCGTGGACGATGTCTCTGAGATCATAGACGGCGTCTCTGTGATCATCGACAATGTCTCCATGATCGCGGGCAATGTCGTCAAATCGGTGACCCCCGTCTCCGCCGATTCTATCGCAAGGTCTCTACGAAGCATGGGACAATGTCTCTGACCATGGACAACGTCTCTCTCGTCTTTGACAAGATCTCTGTGATCACGGACAATGTCTCTGATCGTGGACGATGTCTCCCTCATCCTCAACAATGTCTCTCCGATCATGGACCATGTCTCTCCGATCATGGACGACGTCTTGGCGATCGTGGACTACGTGGTGACACCTGGAGGAAATCAAAGAGAAACATACAAAGGAAAATGATCAACACACTACTACCTATTCCTCATCAGTTTAACCATGAAAACACAGATAAATATTCAACATTACAGCTGAACCACAGTATTTAACAAACATTAGAGGGCTGTTTCAGAAAATGAACAGTTGACTATCATCACCTTCTGAAAAACCAACAACAACAAATATTTGGGATAAAGTACTATGATTATTAATTGTGTGTCTATCAACTAATCACTGAAGCAATGGTGTATGTTACTGTGAACTGCACAACAATAATAAAGTTAAGTAAATCTTTGAATGCAGGATTTTAACTTGTGTTGTTTATTATACTTCAGTAAAAAGAGTATTTCTTCCACCTCAGACAGTCACATACAGAATCATTATTTCATATTTCAGCCTCCTCCTTATTAACACATATTTAAAATGTCTTTGCTCAGTGTTGTTTTCGTTTAATGACTAACAACCAAATTTACAAAGGTCTTAAAAGCAGCTTATGTTAGAAATTTTAATTAAATAAGGTTGTTATTTACTGTAGAGATACATTTAAAATCACACTCTGACCAACAGTTAAAATTAACACACTTATGAGCAACTCACTCCAATACTGTAGATTTGATATTGTTTTGTACAATGTGGTCTAGTGTGTCTAGCACATAGACAAGATTAAGAATTTATGATCATGTACAATCAAACTTAAGATATTTTTCAATCCCACAAACTGATCCTTAACAGTAACAATAACATTTGACATTTTTATGCCTTACTATAGCAAAACATTTTTGATGTTTTACTATACTGTGGCATTTCTTGACATTTTTGATGTCTAACTATAACGTGACATTTTTCCTTCTATTTTTGATTACTAGTACTTCTGCATTGCTTTTATATTACAGATTACCTTTACTGTTACCCCTAATATTAAATAACTTTTACCATTCCATTATACTTTTCTTATTAAGGCCCCAGCGGAAAGCCTGTGAAGGCCCTATTGGAATTGCGCCGATTCTTATTATCATAATAGTCCGAAATCAATCGACTTTTAGAGGGCCTAAATTTCTCAAAAAACTCTCCAATGTTGCACATGCCACTGACTTCGTGAAAATTTACACATTCTAAGGGTTTTAAGTTGCTCTATAGCGCTCCCCGTGAACAGTCAAAAGTGGTCCCCCATTGGGCTTAGTTTGTCGTAGGTGGACAAAATTCGGACCACATAGTCACGGAAACACAAGCACACTCTTACCCACGCGACAAAAACGACTGAAATGGAAATCAGGTCAAAAGAAGAAGTCATTAATAGAGGAGGCTAATGCTAACGCTCGCCGCTAACGCACATGCTAAGACTAGCCGCTAGCTAGTTCGTTCCTTAGCCTCACCTTCGCGCCGCAGGTGTGTTCAACGTCCAGCCTCAGTCGTGTTCGACAAAAATCTGCTTCAACGCTTGTTTAAGTATCCGAACTTACTCAGCAACTAAGTTCTCTCACAGTACTGACAAACCGAGGCAATGTCCCAAACGTTGCTTTTATACTGTTTCCATTTCGTTTCCCCGCCTCTCTGCGCTCCTCCCAGAAGATCCTGGCCAATGAGAACACACGCAAGCCAACAATGGCAAAAAAAAAAAAAAAAAAAACGCCAATTGGCCAGCTGAGTCGGTTCTGCCTAGCAACCACCAGCGCCCGTCCCCCATCAAGCCACTGGGTGACAGAGGTTGGAACTGTTCAGTTCAAAGAAGGTTTTTTCTCATAACTCCAAGGTGTTTGTTGTGGGTATTAGGCTTCAAATTTGAGTGATTTTCTTTAAAAATCAAGCTATAGCATTCAATTCGTTCAACACTATAAAGCAAAACCCAATGTGTGATGGAGACATGAAATTATATTCATATTTTATTACAATATTAGAATTTGTACATATTGTCCTCTCCATCTGCATTTCATTTATAATTTTATTACATAAATATACTCCAAAAAGTAGAATAACAAAAGACAAATGTAATATAAAACAAACAAATTAAGAAAAAATAAAGAAAAAGTAATACCTGACTCTGGGACAGAAGCTCAAGGAATGTTTTTTTTTAAAACAAAGGTCACACAACATGGCAGAGTCAACTGATTTTTTTTTTTTTTTTTACTTGTACTTGGCGCAAAGAAACAATTAGCAAGAGAATCAAGTTCATTCAACGATTCTGATCATTACTCTTGGCTTTGATAAGTTATTCCAAAAAAAATATTCCTCATGTCAATACGAAACAATACTCACTTTGAAAAGGAAAATTTAGGACAATTAAGTTTGTCATTGTTGGCTTTGGTTATAAGACAGGAAACATTAAGGTTAGCAAACATCCAACATGTGAGTTGCCTTGATGTGAGGACATCATTATAACCAACCAAAATAATAATAATAATAATAATAATTTAAAAAATCCACCTCTTGTCAATATATCTTCCCCGACAGTTGAGTAGCTACATATTTTCATTGCCCATAAATAACCTTATGATCACTACACTGATCTGCAATCTGAGTAACCTTCACAAAACACATGCAAAAATAAGTACACTGCATGGCCTCTGATGCGACCCTTCCCTTGGACACTCATCTCATGCAAAACAAGGGTCTTGTCTTATCAAAGTCCTGATCATCTCTTACCACATCAGCTCTCACATGTGACTTGTTGATGGTTCTGTCATGATACAGCCACGAATGAGATGCACCGGGGAATTCTTCAAATAAAAGTAGGGGACTTCTCTCTCATTAAAAAAATAAAAATAAAAAGTTGGATTATTGTTATATCTATATTATTAAATGTTGATATGGCAATCAGTAAAGGGAAGTTTCTTATGTGAGTTAAGACTGGCTGATGTTGAGCAGAGCTGCTAACATCCATGCTGTCAGGCAGCTGAGATAAACATGCAGACGCTGATAAAACAAAATTTAAATGAAACAACAAAACAGCAACTGATACATTAAACAATCATCCATACATATCCATACATTAATATCAAGCAGTGTTGTAGGGAGCAGTTAAATAAAACCAGGAACACATACAGTAAAAGATGAAAAACAGTAGAAAAAATGTTTGAGTGTAATATAGAAAATTAAATTATGACAGTATATATGCATTGTTGACCGATAAGGATAATAAAAATAAACACTCGCACCAGAAAAGCGTGCTTGTAAAAAAAATCTGTGCAGGTCACCAGTACTTGTAAACCTCATATAGACCTCATGTAAAATAAAATAAAACAACAACCCTGTGATCATGTGGCTAAATAAAGCTGAGATATGTGAACTAACCCTCAAACTAGACATCAATAAATTCAAACAAACACCAAACCTGTCCGTTTTTTTTTTAGTTATTTTATACTTTTGACAGAACAGAAAACAGTGAAATGGAGGAGGGTTGAGTGTTTTGCAGCGGTGGAGCCATTAATGTCCGAGATCTCTGGAGAGGATAAAGGGAGTCATTAAGCTGCAAACGTCAGATCATCTTACCACCTCCTCGCAGGTCCCTGATCATGTGTAACGTGCTGCTGATGAGGTTGAGCGGTGGTTGGGTGGACACGTAGGGATGTCATTGTTCTAGAGAAGGAATAAAGATTTCCTGGGTGTGTGTGTTTTTTTTTTTTTAATCCCAGTGAAAGAGAGACATGTACACAGTGTGACTGGTGTCCTGTGTTAATAGGCGTCTTTCTGAGTGTGCATTTGATCCTGGATCCTTTGCAGCATCTCCTGCATCCGCCGCAACTGTGAGGAGAGATGAGACGAGTATTAGCACTGCGAATTATGGCGGTGTGAAGTCTGAACATGTAAACAGGCTTATGCAGCCTTATACGCAAGCTCATTATTTACACATGACTGCACGGACAACAAATCAATAACACTCTGGAGATGAGTCTGTTCTCTCTAGATCATGTGACCTGTACTGACAGACTGCAGGAAAACACTGGTTCTTTTTTGCCCACACTACAGAATATTTAATATTACAAAAGTAGCATTTTAAGATATTAAAATACACTCAGATCAGTCAGCTGGTTATCTATTTTATCTGTTAACAAATTAAACTCATATAATCATTTTATTTTGTTTAAATGATTCATAATGTAACCCATTTCCACATTCCCAACACATGTAGAGATGGTATCATGTTATAGTAACACCGTCATGTTCAACCATTTAAAAGTTGGTTACACAAAAAATTAAAAAAAAGAAACTGAGGACAAATTATCTCTTTATTTGACAAAATAAATGGATTTAGTGTGGAAGAGGGAAAGAACTTGAAATGAAGGAGCACTAACACTATGTACAATGACGCCTGCTAGGTTCATGTTCATTTACTTTGGAAAAAAATCAGCAACTGGGCTCATAGTTTAAGAATTTAAATAAAATAAATAATATTTCAACTAATAATGTTTCCTCTAAGAATATTCCTTCTAATCAGTGCCTACTCTGTTGGTTTTTCCTGACAATGAAACACTTTATGTCATATTTCATACTATTTTTGTTTAGCCCTTGAATATGTTTAAATTAATTGTTGAATTCTAACCTTTCAGTGCAATGGCACCTGCCATGGATGGTTTTATTAACTCAGGGGTAAAAGCAGTGCTGACTCTTTCAAATGTGGGATTATGGAACATTGCTTGGCACAAGGTTAGATCTGGGGCTATAAAAAACTGGACAAAAGTTGCAAAACCTGGCAATTTTCACTTCTGCTGGCTCCTGCTTCTTGGGTAAAGATCTCGTTTTATGGTGAGTATAAAGCATCATTTTCAACATATTCAGGGATTCCAATATCAGCCTTGCTCAACATGGTTACCTGGATGTAACTGTGCAGAGCCACTAGAGGGCAGAGCACATACTATACCCACAGTTCAAAGGTCCAGAGGACTTGCGAGGACAGGCGAGTAGAGATTTGAATGTATAATATCACCGATTCATGTTTTTGAGGCTACTCATTGTCAGCTTCAGAAAACATGACCTGAGAGTGCTACATACAAAGACTGTGCTAAAACAAAATCTGTGAGCTGGAGGCACTCAGAGAGCTTCATCTCGTATCTGATCTGAGGGTGTCTCTGGGTCAGACTGAGGGTCTGAGTGCTCATGGTGGACAGAGCTGTGTTCAGACTTGTGGTCGTGATCGTGGTGGTGCTGATGTGACTCAGGTTCGTGGTCTGCATGCCGTACCTCCTCATCTTTCTCTCGGATGAGCTTTTCTGTCTCGCTGTCGGCCACTCCTGGCACCACAGGGATGGGGAAGTCTGTGCCACTCTCCCTGGTTAGTTTACTACAGAGAAACAAACATTGTGGAGAAGTTAGACACTTTATATTCACGGCTGGTTTTTGGAAGGGTTCAAGCCAAATCACAAGTGAGCCTAAAATACTAAGTGGAGCTAGTTCTGTTACTAACTGTAGTTGCTTAGTGTTTGACTGCCTGTCACTTGGCTATTAAAGACATTTCCTGTGAAAGACACTGAACACAGAAAAAGTCCAATTTTCCCCAAACTGCCATAAGTTCCAGGTAGCAGATAAACTGTACTGTAGTGTATCTGTTTAGAGAATGGTAATACAATACTGCCCAGGAATTAGTGTTTTAGCGGTAAAGGTGAAGACCAGAGCTGTGCCTGATTTTCAAGGCTGCACACACAACACATAAGGTAATTTAAATCTGCATTTGGCACTGTGATGTGTAATCAGCTGCTGAGTTAATAATTGTATGTGCCTGTGAGGATAAATATTGTGTAAACTGTAACCCACTGAATACATGGAAAAACACATAAATTCCAAGGATAAATATCTGACTATTTTAAATGCTGTGACTTAAACAAGTAATAAATTATATCTTTAAGGATATAAAACATATTATTTGATTAAATTCACTAGATTCTCTACAAAATATATTTATTTAAATGTCTGTAATGTCTCTGTCCTTATCTTGATGTATTTCAATGTGGTTTCTTGCGGGGGGGTGGGTGGTGGTGGTGGTTTCTTTCCAAGAGCTTCAGACATTGTTGTGTGTTTACAATAGAGGTTAGAATATGCCCTTTGAGCAGCACTACTGCCTCAGGACAGTATCAGAAAGTGCCAAGATGGGCTGGCAGGGCTGGAGCTAGCTGGTTAGCATGCTAACTTCAGTGGAATAAAAGAAGAAGCAAAACATTGTTGCTTTCCACCACTGGAGACAGCTCCTGGCGAGCAAAGGAATGAGACTGAGCTCATGGTTCTTCTAGGCTGGAAGTAAGCAGCTGTTGATGCTAACGTTAGCTATGTGGTAATAGCAAAACTTACAGATAGCTCCTTTAAATCTGTATGTGAAAATAATGGGAGGTTAGTTCTGTGTTTCTGTGTGTGTCCTGTGCAAGCATACTTGCGGTTACGTTCCTTCACGACCATGCGGGTCATGCTCTGGATGCACTGGGCTCTGTAGTTCTCGTAGTGGGTCTCACGAGTCACGTCTTTGAGATCTTGCATATGAGTGCGAACGAGCATGTTCCTCAGCTTCACGAAATCACAGTGTGCTGAGTTCTCCACTGTGAAACACAGTGTGAAGATGAACTTCAACAACATGTTTTAGCTTTGTTCAAAAACATGTCATGCAAGTCATGCAGGCAACTATGAGTTAAAATGTTAAAAGGACAAATGATCCATGTATGCAGTGTCTCTAAAGGATTGAGATGTTACAAATGACCATGATGATTTTTTTACATTCTGCTGCTACAAATCAAACATCAGCTTGAGATGGACTTGGAGAATGGGTTTACCTTCTACGATGCCCCAGGGGTACAGACGGCCCCTCACTCTCTTCCCTTTGGCCTCCACCACCGTGTTGCTGCCAATTACTGCAAAGGGAATGCTTTCCTTTGTGGGGAGAACAGAAAGGGCCATAGAATTAAAAAGGTGTTTCAAAGATATCTGGCAGTGAACGGTGTAGATGAGTCAGTTGGTAAGGATGGATGAGTGCAGTACTGACTGGTGCAATGCAGACGTGCTATCTCTCCACATTTGACTCTTTTTTAGTCCTGTTCTCTCCAGCATCTGTCTTTCTCTTCCTAATCTGTACTTAATTCAGACTTTTTAACATTTTTTAACACAATGCTTTTATCAGAGGCTACTCAAGGACAGAAGCAAAGTGAGTCCTTGGTGCCTGTTTATGGTGAGTCAGAAATGGACTGACTGACTGACTACTACTAGGTCATGCATTATATGGTCTGTATATTCATTTTAACGTCATTACACTACATAATTCATCTTCATCTTCTTTGATGTGATCCATTTGAACATCCAGTTTACAGTGTTTCTCCTCCCTACATCGCAAGTGTTTAGATACAAAAACTCCGGTTAACATTTGGTTTTTACTCTAAACCATGTACATGTCAACAAAGCGTGGTAGTGTCATCGGCCTGCAGACAAGACAATGAAAGGAAAGAGCAGAGACAAAGCCGCCTCACAGCCCCGGCTCTCACCTTCAGCTCGAGGTCCTGCTGCTTGAATTCCTCATCTTCGTCGGAGTCGCAGTCAGGGAACTGGTATATCTTGATACCATACTGCTCAATCTCCTCTCTGATCTGCAGAGAAACATTCGTAGGTAGGAGAAAGTAGAGAGTGAAAATGTGTGTTTCTAATGTAAAAGTGTGGATAATACTGTCAGTGATGATACATGTTGACTGAGTATCTTTTTTCACATCTCTGCTATGTTTCACAGTTTATTGATTGAGATCTGTCTTGCCTTGATTTTCTTTTTCTTGACTTCAGTCGGGGTGAGTGTGTCAGCTTTGGCCAAAATAGGGACAATGTTGACCTTCTCATGCAGAGCTTTCATGAATTCCACATCCAAAGGCCGAAGGCTGGAAGAGACACAACACATACACAATGAAACACAATACTCTCTCTGGGTTTTGTGCCAATGGACACGTTTGTAACCTGATTTTTTAAAATTAACTGTGAATTCATTTAGACATGATTTATAATTGTGTGTTGGCAGCGTGAAGACACTGATTAAGTCTCCTGCAAGGTGGATGATGATCGATAAGCGGTGGCAGAGGATTGCTCTCTTAGTGACCTCTTAGTGTGGTATCTGACGAGTAATGACCGAAGCTCACCAACAGAGGGAGCAGTCTCTCCATCGCAGTGACTTGAAAAATGCACTGCAGCATTACTTGCAGGTTTATGGTGTATTAGTTCCTTAATGAGCACAGTAATGTGGAACAGTGCATGTGCACAAATGCACTGAAAAGAACCACATCAGCACTCAGCACAAACAACTGATTAGACTAAACGCACTGCACTAGATGTAAATTCACCTGAAGGCAGTGGAGAACTGCTTTAACTCTGGGCGACAGCCCGCTGCTTTAACAATTGATGGGGCTGAATGCCTTGCAAGTAAATACTAGATATTTGCAATTACTCATGTGGCTGTGTGTGCTCAGAACAAAGGCTGTGAATAAACATGTAAGCTGTTGTGATGTGTGTTTTTTTAGGGAAGGTGAAGGTAATGGTAACATTAGCTTCCCCTGCTGATTAAGAGGTTAATTTTCCCTATTAAAAGAGAGGGAGGGCTAAGCACTGCAGCTTTGTCATACCCATGGCCGAAGGGTGAGATGAAATAGAGGCAGCAGTGTACGCGGTTGTCCTGGATGTTCTTGCGGTTGAGGCCGCTCTCGTCCCTGAAGTACTGCTCGAACTGCTGGTCGATGTAGTCAGCCACTGACTTCCAGCTACAGCAGAAACACACACAGGGACATTCAGTCTCTGAGGCAACAGCTGCACCATTGCACATGACTTTTTAACCACCACAGCAGAGCTCAAATGAGGTTATCCAGCTGTACTATGAAAAGAGACCGAGGCCATCTTATTTTCATTAAAGGCGTTTGACAAGTACCATTCAGTGTTGTTTACAGCATCTCCAAACCCAGGGGTGTCCACAATGGTGAGCTTCAGTTTGACACCTTTCTCTTCTATATCCACTGTGTGTTTGGTGATTTCTACTGTTTGTGTGATTCGCTCTAGAGGACAGACACAAACAGATCCTTGTTTTTAATATCAGTCACCAAATATTGTAGAACAAATATTTATTGAGCAAAAAAAAGGAAAAAAATCTATATCAAAAGCTGTGATTTCCTCACCTTCAGCATTGAGCAGCTTCCTATCTTTGTAAAGATCTGTGAGAAACAGACTGTTGACCAGAGTGGACTTTCCCAGGCCAGACTCCCCTTCAAACAAAGAACAACAAAGACAAAAAAGAGTGAGGTTAAGACCGTGTGATTAGAGATCTGTTCAAAGTCGAAGACTGGGCTTAAGATCAAATATCTGTTAATGTGCAGATGAGGATTTACCTGCCACCATGAGCGTGAAGTCAAAGCCCTTCTTGACTGACTTGCGATGCACCTGGTTTGGCAATGTTGCAAAACCCACGTATTCCTTGTCCTGGTCCTAAAAAAGCAGACACAAAGATGAAAGAACACAACGGTTAAGCACATGCTACTGTGTAGATATGACTGTGTAAAAACGCTGTCAACCGCTCAAAAAAAGTTGGTTGCCCCATTTGCAGTTGTCAACTGTCTCACAAGTAGTTTGAGCCTAAATAAAGTCAACGACACAACAAGAGCAAAAAGCATCGCTGCTTTAAATACATAAAACAACACAGTTTAGACTTAATACAACAGTGCACAAGCTTTGTCACATGAACTGTATCAATCAGTCTGAAGACAAACTGTTCAACACATTACAACACACAGACAACGTCGCCTTGGAAGCAGAACTAAACCACACAGATCTTGTTTATCCTCTCTTGGTTTCTTGGCCGGACCACCTCGTGTTACCTCATTATTGTCGTAAGGGTCAAATCGACCCCAGGGGCTCTTGGGCCTGGAGGGGCTGACAGAGGACGACAAGTCAAACTCCACACTCCTGCTCTGCGGCAAACTGGGGTCCGAACCTGAATCTGACTGCGCCCTACCCGCCACGGGGGGGCCGCAAATAAGACGGGGTGTGGGGGCGGTCTTCGCCCTCAGCTTCCCTGTCTGCATCTGCATCATGAGGCTCAGGGCCATCATAGTGATGGTGGTGCTTGTGGTCATGGTGCTGGTGGTGGTGGTGGCCATGCCCTCCTTCGTGGTGAGGGTCTTGCATAATGTTCTCCACCTCTGAGTCATCTGAGAGGCTCGAGTGCTGGAGAGATGCGGTAGTTGGAGGGGGTGGATGAGAGGAACAGGTGGGGAAAAAAATTGAGGGAAGACACAAAGAGAGGTGGAGGAAAGAAGAAAGGTACGGTGTCGATGTAGACAGGAAGGGATGGAGATCCAGGGAGCAGAAAATGCACACTTTTAGAAACGGTCGCAATGTTTTGTGGTGACGGAAAATAATGCTTGGTTTTGAATTCTATAGAGGAGACGCATAATGAAAAGATATGACTGTCTTACTGAGGCAGAATTTATAATGTTGAATATTAATTGCAGATTTTAAGCAGAAACCACAGATTACAACAAAGAAAATTGCATAACTGACAAAAATAATTTTTTGATTGACTAATATTGAATGAGCCCTAATACTTAAGTATTAATTCAATTGTATATTTCTAGCAGCAGTGAGTAATGCGCCATCACTTTTTCCTACATCAAGGGTTATACATCTCCTGACCACCTCATAAATTTTGCAGCGCTAATATGGGGCAAAAAAAAACAAAACAACAACAACTGAACTTTCTTTATGATTGTAATTTAAGGACTATATCAGTCATTAGGTACATAGTTTATTCTCATTCCCAGATTTCCAGGCGTAATACAACACTAAGCTGCCAAAAAGCTAAAATAAAAAATAACAAAGAAAAGCTTTTCATGTAAGAAGATACAGAGCTGAAGTGTAAGCTACTGTGCACACTCTGGACTCCAGTTACAGCATCTCTCCCAGTCCCACTGACTAAAGTCTCCCTGCTTGTTGAGTACAAAGATAAATAATGCAGTGACCCTAAGAAAGCAATGAGGCCATTTAAATTCAGCCGTGGGGCCCTACTGTGACTCTGCACTTATGTTATGTTTATGCACTATGCATTAGCTGAGGGGTAAAAGTAGAGCGGTTTTCTGTGACAGGTCAGATGAAGCACCGAGATACAATGGAAAATATCCAAAAGGCTCAACAAGTAAAGGTAAGTCGAGGTCCTCTAACTGTACAGTATGTTTGCTGTGACCAAATTAATTGAAGACTGTGTAAAATGGAAAGTAAAGGAGTTTTGGGGGATGTCACCAGTACCTGTTCAGCTTCATGGTCCCTGCCGTGATTAGGGGAGGCAGGGCAGGAGTCCTGCTCGTCTGATGAAGAGTGAGCCTCATGGTCACTTTCCTCCATTGCAACTGGGGCAACAGTGCACTCTGCAATCTCCAACCAGAAGGGAGCACGCATGTGGGGAGATTTATAGGGGGAAAAGAAAAAGGGCGGGGGGTCATGTCAGGAAAAAAGGGAGAAGAACCCCAAGAATGTCCACCATGAGGAAATTAGAAGTTGGAAATGGTACGACAAGAGGAGTGAATGTGTTCAGGCAGGACAGATGAAGACAAGAGGGAAAATGAAACAAATATTAAATGATTAAATAAAGGCAAAGTAACCACATACAGTATGAAACGACATACCATTTACCACAGGAAATGGTATGATTGCAGAGGAGATAAGACGGCTGCTTGGTTGAGTAACCAGCAAGATGATTGACCGATGCATAATGGCATTTTGAGGGCAGTTGTTTCCACAATCTGTAACGTAATGTAATTGGTCCAACCTGGCGTCCTGCCACCGCAGCTCTGCCTAATGTTATTAGTTCCTCTCATATCGTCCTGGTCAGTGTTTCAGGCACTGCAAAAAAAAAATAATTCAGCACCACTCCAGCCAATGTCAGTGCCAGCAGATAAGACTATCTGTCCCGGCTGCGGTTACATAATGCAGGGAGTCATTCAAAGTTTCATTAAAATTTGAACGCCAAAGTAAAACACAGCGAGACATGCTTCTGCCCAAAGAGATTTAATTTATCTCTAAAGCCACTCTGGAGTCAAGAATCACTAACTGTTTTATTCCTTTACATGTTGTCCTCACTGGAAACTACTTAAAGCCTGATGCAAATTTGATGTCCTTCCATCACTTTTCGACCAGAGTTAGAAAGCTTCTCTTGTATTCCTAAAAAAAAAAAAAAGGTTTTCTATGTCCCGCATCCATGGACTACAGCTCTAATTATACTGGTACTGAGAGCTTAAGGGCAGAGAAGAAATTGATAGTTTCACAGGAAATCAGTGACCTGCTTTTCCTGTCCTACAACCAAAGCACAGAGATCAATGTCCCACATGGTGGATCCTGTGACCTACATAGGAGAGACAGTTGATTGCAAAGCTCTGACAACTTTGGGGCAGAAATGTTTATCATCTCTGATTTTGGTGCAAAAACTTTCAGCAGTATCAGGTGTAATCTCCTTCCAAACTGACAACTCACGCTATTAAAGAAACAATATTAAAAGAAAGCAAATTCTTCTTCAGAAAAGTGGATCGCAAAAAGTTGCGACACAAACCATGCATGCTCACCGTCCCTCCACATGGGCCTCACCTCCTCTCTTGCAGTGCCTCACCTGTGGTCCCTTTAACCAGCTCGTAAAGCCTCTTCTTCTTGCCTCTGTGTGAACTGCTCTTCATGCCCACTCCCAGCAGGAAGCAGAGACCAGGGGCTCTGGCTTTTATATGCCTCTGTCCCAGAGGACACAGCGTCCTTCAGCCCCATCGAGCAGCTCGGTGCCCCCTCCGGGGGAACTGATCAACAGCATTGACGAGCTGCACGTCACAACTCAAATGCAACACACCGACCCAAACACGAAGTGCAGGCTCCAATCTTGAATCTAATAACACTTACAACTTTGAGCTTTAGAAAAAGAAATACTATTCACAACCATAATTCTCTTGTTTTGGTGACAGCAGGGTAAAACCTGGGAATATCTGGTATTTTATTTTGAAAAGTAATCAAATACTTGTGTGTCATCTGATTAATGGGTTACTCAACTAATCAGTTCAGCTCTAATAAAGACTACAACCTACTGAAACTTTGCTCACTCCAACAGCGCAAATAACATAGTGTAGTAGCACAAAGAGCAAACTGTAAAGCCAGGGTAACCTGAGTATCCACCAAACTGTCAGAGAAGCTACTTGAGCTGCTAAACGCCCCACTATAACCACAAATTATATATTAAACATAACCTGCTATGCTAATGCCTTGACTAATTAAGCTAATAAATTAATTAATTATAAAGTATTTATATGCCAGTGTATTCGTCTTCACATACCGCATTAAGCATTAAGGAGATGTTCTCATTCATATGTAAATGTATGCAGCAAGTTACTCCACAGTTTTAACTATCTACTCTACAGGGTGTTTGTCTTCACAAGACACACACACACACACACACACACACACACACACACAGACACGGGCAAACACCACCATGATGACAAAATGTCTGGGATAATTCGAGTTGAACAGCCTCACGAGATATGAAACTCAACATTTCTCCTCCCTCATTTTTACATCAAATTTACATATATTGTATTCTTATGCAGCATGTCTACGCTTCCCATCAAATTCAAAAGTCCACCCACTTTCCTGAGCATTCCTGAGCATGACCCCAGCTTTCCTTTAGAGCTGGGTCGCAGTTTTCTTCTCTAAGCCGCACACACTATCTGGTTACACTGTCTTTAAATCTGAGTGATGAGGCAGGCATTTCTCCGTGCAGGTAATAGATTTACTTTCCACTAAGTACACTAAAGCGGCTTTGTAAAGCAAAGGGACAAAGTCAAAACTGGAACACGGTGCAACTTTTTCCTCTCCCACTGAACCAGCCCGGCCATCAATCCATGATGTGATTATCCTTGATATTAAAGTCTCTGGAGGGAAAAACCCAGAGTTATAGCTGAAAAGGCTTTTAGAGTTATGACAGGGCAGATATTCCGCTGTAACTGGGATCTTTCTTTTTTATATTCCTGCCTGGCTGCACAAGTGGCTAACATAAATGTGCCCTTGATTAGGGCTAACAATTATTTTAATTGCTGATTAATGTACTGAATATTTTTGCAATTAATTGGTAAAATTTTTTGTCTATAAAATGCCAGAAAAGAGTAAAAAACACCCCTTTTCCCCTTCAGATGTCTTGTTTTGTCTGAGTAACAGTCCAACATCAAGAGATATTCATTTTACTATTGTGTATAACAAAGAAGAGCATCAAATTCTCACATTTGAGAGACTGGAACCAAGGAATATTTGTCGATTTTTACCTAGAAAAAGGAATAAGATTATTATCTGATTGTCAAAATAGCTACCGATAAATTTTCTATTGTTTGACGAACTGATAATTGACAAATCACTGCACCTCTACTCTACATTTTATCAGCTTGAGTCAGATGGAATAAAAAAAAACAAAAACATAAAGAAGCTGTGATTGTTCTCACGAGAGAGCAGATGCACAAGACGAACAGAGATTAACGCAGCTCAAGAACAAAAGTGTTTGTTATGGAGAGTAGTTTTATCAATGACATCATGCTTTCCAGCAGGATGGGCCGTCCAATCAGAGCTGCTCGTTGTTCCTGGCTATGTGAAGTAGGAAAAGCTCGGGGCACATTTGACATTTGTTTTCAACATTCCCTGCTTCGGGAAAAGGGATACAGGAGAATTATTATATTTAAGTGATCTTAGAGGTTCAACAAAGAATTGATTTGATCAGATTTTACTGTGTGTGCTTTTTCCACATGCAACTGTTTCCATCGGCCCTGATTCCGACTCATGAATCCATTTGAGTTTCTGCGGAATTTAATCCCACTGAATTGCTCTTTTGCGTCACTCTCTTAACTCCAGTTTTCCAAAGAACTACTGCAGTCCAGGTGGACATTTGACCAGAAACTGAAGTAATAAAATTAAAGAGTGCTGGATGGACTGATTTGAAAGTGTTGAATGTAGGATGCTTGAATATTGGCAAATGTTTCTCTCTGTTCCCTGCCCAACAGTTTTAAAAGCATACTGAGATCAGCAAAAACTCTCTCGAACAAGTCTCACTGGCAGATATTTCTTCCATGTCAGCCTGTCAGACCACAGCCAACAGAAAACCAAAGTCAGCCCATCGTGCGTGAAGCAGATAAATCAATATACTCATGAAATATATGATTGACTGGACAGAAAAGCTACAACATACACAGTAACAGATCCCAGCATTATTCCTTAAAGAAAGAACAAAAACCTCCAGATAAGTTGATTAAAAATTAAAAAAACAAAGATAGTCCGGCTTAGGAAGTTAGTGGTATTGGTTGGCAATAAAAAAGGCCATTTGAGGCAATCTGATCTGTAATTTAAAAATCCTATATTCAGTCATGGATAAATTAGAAAAAATGAATGCATTTTGCCAACCAATACCACTAACTTCCT
>BRZM01000739.1:128046-146846 GCA_033238685.1 Lates japonicus | reverse complement strand
GGACAGAGATCAGTCACAGTAACTAGCACTTCTATGCTATGCTAGCTACTGAAGGTAAATGAAATCTTTACACAGACTGCAGAGGTGATGTGGTGTTTCACTGCTACATTCTGATCCGCAGCTTCAGCTTCTGTCTTTACCTTTTTAACGTATTCTGCTTTTCTCCTTTTCCCAAAACCTGGATGATATTTCTTCAGGCAGAGCGGGGACAGTGTGGGTGTCCTGCTAACTCTGACAGCTAACAACAAAGGGACGGGACTACGTTAAGCTAAGCTAATATGCTGCTTACTTTAGCCTCTCTAACCCTCTCTCACCCTGCATCCTTTTATCTCCTCTGTTCTTCCATCTCTCTGTCCACCACTCTCCCCCTCTTTCTCTCTTATTCTCTCTCTCTCGTGCTGAGCCTGTTGAAATTCAGTCCGTCTCTCAAGGTTGTTAACTCTCTCTCTCTCTCTCTCTCTCACATCAGCATCACGTCGGCCAGGGAGGAGGTCAAAGTTCACGGTGATCTGCCTTCCTCCGTGGTCGTCCCACAGGACAACTTGATTGACAGCAATCAGGACTAACGCCCCCCCCTCCCCTTCCTCTTCCTCTTCCTCCCCCTCCACCTGTCAAGACAAAGTGGCGAGTGTGTGTGTGTGTGTGTGTGTGTGTGAACCACTTCCTCTGTCATTTTTAATTATCCAAATGATATTCAGCTTCAGACACCTGCCCCCCCCCCCCCAGAAAAAAACCTCCCATAATCCCCCAGTCCACCCTCTCACCAGACGCTGTCAGGAGGGCACCGTCGCGCCGCCATTAGCATAAGAGCGTGTTTGTTTAAAGAGCCCGTCCCGCCTATAAAATCAAACAATTAGAGATGCAGACAAGCCCCGGCCTATTGACTGCATAAATAATAAGACCCTGCACTCGTCTTTTCTTCTCTCTTTTCCTTCGTTTTCTTCTTTTCGCTCTCTGGACACTTCGTTTATTGGTTCAGACCTCCTCCCTCCCTCTCTCTTCCTCTTTCTCTCCGCAGTTATTCCCACTGCTAATGAACCTGCCGGACCTCACAGGAAGTCAGAGAGGGGGGTTATGGGTAATCAGGATGCGAGGCTCGACGCTCACCGCCGTGACCTTTAGTCTCGCCGCCGCCGGGTCACGCCGGGCCTCTGGAGTCATCTGGGCATGCAGACTGGCGAAACCCGCCTGAAACCCACAGCTCGCCGTGTGTGTGTGTGTGTGTGTGTGTGTGTGTGTGTGTGTGCAGGGATAATGTGCTTGCTTTTGAATATGCAGGTCTTAAAAATTCATCTCAAGGCCTGGAGTTCAATGCTCAGACAGAGTGAAATATATCTGAAATACTGCGTCTGACACGTGCCTGTGTGTGTGAGGGCGGAGATTTGACATGAATAAATGATCTGAGCTAAATGAAGACGTTCTTCTCTCTTCTGCACTCACACATTTTCAATACATATTTCACATGTGCTTTAAAAATCACTGCATATGCTGCTTTTTCATCTGTGAATAAAAACAGTCAGATAAATATGAACGATTACAGTAAAGATTAAATATGTATGTAAAGGTCTTTTCACATTCAGTGCGACGTGAATAAAGAATGTGAACGTGTGAATCTACAGGAGCTGTTTACTGCCTAATACTACCTGTACTGTCATGTGGTCACGCACTATCCAATCACACAGAACACATCGTAATGCCAGATGTGTAAGAGAGACGGACGCAGGGTAGGGTAAACGGGGATGTGATGTGATGCATGTCAGTTTATACCCACTCATTATTTCATGTTTCTTTTTCAGACAAAAACAAAACAATCAAAAATGGCCGACAGTTAAATCTTAGATGTCGGAGCTTACTTGAATGCATCAGTGAAAAGAGACGGACTGGTCCTTTAAACCTGAGTGTCTTTCAGGGACTTCTTTATTTCTTGTCTGTCTGACATCCTGTCTGTCTACCTGTCTCACCCTCACACACATCCTTCCACTTCCTGTTTGTAAACCTCCACAGTAATATTCCCATAATGCACTGAGGGCAGCAGATCTGTCCTGTCATCCCCGCGTCCTCTCACGTCTCCACATCTAATTTTTACCTACGGTGACATTCATTGGCTGACAGCTTGATTGACAGGGGGGCTGACAGGAAACGGTGTCGTGTCTGCGCAGCGTCGCTGTCGTCTTTAATTTCCCCCTCATCGCCGTGACAACACGCGGCACCTTACATCTGTTTTACACGCTGCAGAGCGAAGGCGTCGGTTAAACAGCTGCAGGTGAAGGACTCAGAATCAGACAGGACGGTCGCTGCTGCTGCTGCTGCTCACTCCACATTCAAACACACCTTATTCATCATGTCACCTGTGACCTGCGGCAGCTTCAGGCTCTGATTGGCTCTTTTGGATTAAAGCAGCTGACGGCTGATTTCTTTGAGCAAATATTTTCACAATTTAAAATATTTTCTTTGAATTTCTGGGTGTAAATCCACAGTCAAAGTAAAAAGAGACTGTGCACTGATAGTACTCATTTCTATCTGCATGTTATTATGATGTATTCATTTAAACAAAGACTGGTCGAAGCAGGATTTTCAATTTCAGCAGAAAACTTTATTTTTATTAAATCCTTTTTAACTGTTGACTGATCAAGTGAAAAAAATGAACGTGGCTAATTTCCACCTTCAGCTTTAGAAACATGATGAAAACTATGAAAATGAAAGACTCTGTTTAAATGTACTGGACAAATGTGGTCAAAGACGTGTGTGTTGATGTGTGTGTGTTTTAACATGTCTGTGTCATGAGTGAGTGATGCTGTAATGTGTGTGTGTGTGTGTGTGTGTGTGTGTGTGTGTGTGTGTGTGTGTTATGGATGAGAGCATCTGAACAACACAGTGGAGGTACTTACCATAAACCATCTATTAAAGCAGGGCGGGGCATGTCAGCTGCCATCACTCTGACCGAGCGTGTGTGTGTGTGTGAGTGTTCATGCACTTTAACACACACACTCTCCTGAAACCTAATTCTAACCGTTGCTCTCAAACTAAGTCTTGACCTTCAAACGTCAGACATGAGGACAAATAAAGACAAAATGACCTCATGTAGTGAGTCTGACTCTGCGTTACGTTACGTTACGTTACGTTACGTTGTGTTACGTTGCGTTACGTTGTGTTACGTTACGTTGTGTTACGTTACGTTGTGTTACGTTACGTTGTGTTACGTTGCGTCAAACACCTGTGCAGCTACATTTGTAAGGAAACAAAACGCGGTCACACGGCTGCTCCTGTGTAACATCATCAGCAGAGTCTCTGCACTCACACCTCCAGTGTAGTGAATAACACAACAGCCCTGCTGCACACATGCCTCCACAAACCAGACAAACCAGATAAGTAAGTGAACATCATGAATGCAGTGGAAACACAGGAAGTAAACAGAGTGAAGTAAAACCTGCTGCAACAAGGAGCCTGCAGTCTGTACAATAAGACTGTGATGCTTCCTGTTACAACATGTTTGTAGAAACACAGCACTTTAAATAAGATAATAAAAACACTGTTAAAAGCCCTGTACGCCCCTAAAACACCCTGATCATAACACTGTGACAATCCCTTCAAAAAATGTCCTCATGTCTCCGACACGTCTTCATAAATCCTCTCATACCAGAATGTCTAAACTTTTTAAAACTGTGTCCTCTTTCCTAAATGTCCTCACTCTTAACGTATCAGTTCTCGTCTGGGCTGGGTCCACTGTTTCCTTTACAGCAGCAGGTGTTAGCTTCTCAGGGTGAAAATGTTGCTACGTTTAATGAGCCAGTAACAGGAGCTAATTTTGAACTTTAGAACTTTATTGTTCAGCTGAGGCCAGAAAATCAACAAGCAACGCTGGGAAGTAATAATCGCTGATGATGTGTCACTGCGTCGATGCAGAATCGTCCACGTCTGCATCGCGATGCATCGTAGAAACGATTATTTGATTTTTATTGAGCCCTAATGTCGGTGTCTTCCTTAGTGAATTTCCCACAAGTGGGATAAATAAAGTCTGCTTTATCTCATCTTCCTGTCCACCTGTCTGTCCACCTCCTCTTATGGCTCCCTCAGTTCAGTTCCTTACCTCCCTGTCTCCTCATCTGTGTGTGTGTGTGTGTTTTAACAGGTGTGGCCCTCCCTCCCCCAGACACTCATCCTGCCAGGTGCTCTGCCAGGCTGCTATAAACACACAAACACACACAAACAAACAAAATCACACACCTCCCTCCTCTTTGTCTCTCCTGCAGTTCACTCTCTGACTTTCCCAAAGCATCAACACACACACGTCTTTCTCTTCATCAGTCACTCTGTAAATTGTTCACACTTTCTGGACTAACACACACAGTTTACTTTATTCCACCTCCCCCACCTTCTCTGTTTAATTAGTATCCGTCTGTCCGCCGCCTCTTCATCTTCAAACACCACATGGTGTCTTTAAAAACTCCAAACACCAATCTGCTCTTTAAAGTCCAAAAACACTGCAACACTTTCACTTCATCAGCAACAACTAAACTTCCTGACCTGCACAACTTAACACAGCAGTCCGCTGATTTGTTAGAACAACGTCGCCTGACTTATCCAGAGTAAGCTGAGAACACGGACATTTAGCCTAGCTTAGCATTAAGACCGAAAGATGCTGAATCTTCTTGTTTAAAACAAAGATCAAGCTTTACATTTCTTCATGTGGAGTCTGTGTTTCTGGGGTTTCAGCGAGTGATGAGGATGATGAATCGTTTCATTTGATTAAACTTTCCAAAACCAAAAACATAAGGGCAAAACAGTAAACTGTGCATCTGCTCTAACTCAAGCTGCAAACATGAGTTATTTCCAAGGACAGGGAGCAAATCATCAGCTAACTACAGTATTTTCTAAAGCAGTTTAAATGACTTTGGTCATTGGAGGTATATTGTGTTATTTACGCGACATACACTCAGCGGGGGCAGCCTGGAGTTCAGGATCTTGTGTTAGAACACTTCGACTCTTGACCCTCTGATTAGTGGATGACCCACTCTCCCTCCTGAGCCACAGGAGTAACAACTAATCTGCGTAAACACCAGGTTGTGTTGAGTTTTAATGTAGTGTTGCATAAATCTACAATAAAAGCCAGTCTCATCGAGTGTTCTAGTTTACGTATGGAACTTGTCTGTCTGCATCTGCATCTGCATCCATCGTGGAGGATGATCAAGGCTTTAGTTGTAAAGCTACGCGTTGTTATGAGTCGGCAAACTGAGGAGGAGCTGCTGCATCAGGAGAAGTCAGACGACGCAAGTAACACGAGCGAAGCCACAAGCACAATGTTAATGCTCCTCATAGTTACAGGATGACAGGTGTAATAAACCATCATTTTCCTTTAACATCCTCCACTCTAACGTGGCCAGGACTCCACTAATAAAATCCAAATTCTAATAAATCTGAAAAGTTATTTCTGACTTCAGATCTGATCGGTGGGTAAGATGCTGAAACTAAACAAAAGCAAGAAGTAACTCAAACTCCAGGCTTCAGCACGCTTCTTCAGAGACGCTCCCTCCATGTTTCTCCCTCCCAGATCTTTATTGACGACTAATAAAGATCATACAAATACAAGCTTCTCACATTTACTCTCTCACACACACAGGAGAGTACACATGGAGCTTTACATCCTGTTTAATGACTGCTCCCTGTCTCTCTCTTCATTAAGCGTTATCAACCTCTCTGGCCTAATCTCTCTGAAATTAGTGTCTGGTCTCTACCACCTAAGTGACTGGCTGGCATTCATTAGCGCTGCGTTTTAGCCAAATCAATCACGCCGCGCCCCGTCCGCCACGCTTTCTTAAAATGTCATCCTCAAACTTCTCACAATCAATTAAGCGAGAGATTAATGAGGCCAATTTGCCGCCAACACGTCGGCCTTCCTTCTCTGCTGAAAAGGCCGCGCGTGCACACACACACACACACACACACACACACACACACACACACACAATGACGTTGGAAACACTCTTTGAATAATATATGTACACGGAGGAGAAAGGCACAGATTTTGCTCATGAGTGACACACACGGAACACTTCCTGTATAAACAGCATCAGTGTGAATAGTTCAGAGACAACATGGCCGACCACAGAACTTTAAATAAACGCAAATATAAGCTGACTTCCTGTTTGACGACACAGAGTTCTGGGGAAAAGTATGAGTCTCGATTTGTTCAGAAATGTTTTATTTTGTACTAAGGGACAAAACAAACCCTCCCACGTCACCTGACTTCTTCCTCTGCTCCCATCGTAACTACTGCACCTGCTAGGCTATATTTATTATTTATTGATTGTGAAGAAGTTACAGGAAATGCAGTGTGTTTGTCACCGAGTTAAAGGGGCTTCATTAGATAGACTAGACTGTGTATGACATGACTCAATGTGACCATCCTCAAATATGGAAAAATCCCTTAAAGCAATGCAATGCAATTTTTCCAGCACAGCAGCGCCCTCTGCAGCCACAAGTGATAATTAATTCAGCAAACTCTGTTTGTAATTCTTGATATTTTCAAAGTTTCCTGGCCGGATATCAGAGATAAGGTTACATAATGTTGCTTTAAGTAACTGTTAATTTTATGTATACACACACACACACACACACACTCCCCCTCTCTCACACTAACACACCTTCCCTCATCCAGGTGAGGGGAGGCCCACATTGTTCCTGTCACTTCCAATCTCACAGCTGCCTCAATCTGCCTCGGGATCTGCCTCGTATGGTTGTCATAGCAACTCTCCTGGGATTATAACAAGGTATTATGGGATGTCTAGTGTCTTGAGCTGCGGGATCAGAACACGGTGTTGACACTCACACACGCACAGAGACACACAGGCCCGACACGGTGGCGGCGGCGATGCTCAGCGCAGCGTGAGCGGATGGCGCGGCGCCTCAGCTGCTCTTGCTTGTTCCAGCCTCGTGTTAACACTCACACATGACAACATGATGTGCAGAGCGGCGGAAGAGGAGAGCTGGTTGTCACGGTGACATGCTCACTCTGTGCTGTGCTGCGGGGCGTCTGCAGGATTAAAGTGCGGCAGATAAAGAACAAATGCAAAAAAAAAAACCACACACACAAAAAAAAACCAAGGAGTTGTGATAGATGCGGCTGCACGTGGCACTAATGTCTCGACATCCTCCTCCGTCTGTCTGAAGTTTCAGTTTGGGAGCAGCGCCCTCTAGCTGCCAGTGTAACGGCCGCCCCCAGCTCAGATTACATCTCAGACCAGCAACCAGAGGTGATTAACAGCCCAGTAATAAACACTGTGCTGACGAGGCTTAGCTTTTCTGTTTGAGACAATCAGAAAAGTGAAGCCTGTGCTTCCTGAACTGACTGCAGCAGAGAAACAACAGATGCTCTGAGGAGAGAAGAAGAAGCTGAGACTGGATCAACACGTGAGCAGAGCATCTGTTTTTATTTATTTATCAGATCAAATTTATCTGATATCAAACCCAACTGATACACAATTTATATGTTTTAGTCTTTTTATTAGTTGGTTTATCCTTTTATTCTATCTTTATTTTCTGGATTGTTTCCCTACATTTTATTTCTGGTCTTACTCACTTTAATAAATCATCTCATCTCTATTAGTATTATTTTATTTTACCTTTATCTCCGTTTTCCTTTTAATACATTAACCTGGTCTTATTTTGCTGTGCTAAATTTTTTAAAATCTTTTTCCTGCCTCTGGTGTTTCCTCAGTTCCTGTTTTTATTGAGTTCATTATTTATAACATAACTTTTTGCATGGATGGGAAGGTGGGGGAGTTATTGTTTTTTATTGTGTAAAGCACTTTGTGTTACATCATTTTCTATGAAAAGTGCTGTACAAATAGAATAAGAAATAGTGTGATGACTGGAAGAAGACTGATGGAGAAACAGGTCAGGTTATGTTTCTTTTCATCACCCTCGCCCCTCTGATTCTCTCATGCAGAGTATTTAGTGAGTATCTTTTAAAATAAGAGGTATCTTTATAATAACAGTGGATGTTTCAGTTTGTCATGAAACTCTTCGTATCTGTGAGGATTTTCTCTGTCAGGATTCTCGAATATGATAAAGGGATAAAAGTACAAGGAGATTAGAAAAGTGTGCACAGGCTCACTGGTGTCAGCCAGATTATAATAATAATCAGGTGTAACTGAAATGGATACAGACACACAAACACACACACAAACACACAAGATTTCTAGGTTTAAAAATGGACAAACAACGAAAAAGAACACCTGCACTTCTGTAGGTTTAGAGAATAATCTCAGTAATACGTGCACAATTACAAATAGTGTATATCGTATAACACACACACACACACACACACACACAGATTACCAGCCTCTATCAGCTGTGGTATCGCGTCAGCCTGGTTGTGATGTTAAAAGCTCAGCCTTTGGGCTGTATGTTAAACAGATAAGGAGTGGAGCATTTTAGGGATTAAAACTACAAGATACACACACATTTTATACACACACACACTCACACATACAATCCCGGGGGAGTGAGCAGCGATAACCCAATCATTATCATACTTTCATAATTCCATTTAATAATTCAGCTTAACCGTGGCAGCAGCTGGATGTTGAGGAATAATTGAAGTCGGCTGTGGTGAAAAATCGGAGGCTGAATTATGAGGAATCACTGGGCTAATAATGTGAAGGTACATTATGAGGATAATTTAGCTTCAGAAAAGCTCAAAGGCAAATCAGAAGAAATAATTCAGATAACAAAATGGTGTAAAATCCTTACTCTGTCTGACAGCATCTGGACCTCAGACTACAGAAAGGAAAACAGAAGATAGAGAATAATAACCCAGGATTCATAATATTCATTAAACTCCACTGGCAAAGTGGAGTTTGTCCTGAGGGTGGCGCCAGAGAGAGAAATACCTCAATTCCTCAAATTAAGGTGGTGCATCTTAGTCAGACTACATCAGTCAGCTCTTCTACAAAAGCCTTTCTTCTTAGAAAGTTAGTGATAGTTTGAAAGAGCGTGAATAGAAACACAACGAGGCTGTAAAGGTGGACTGGTGAGTAGATGGGTTTTCATGTTAACGTCCCCGACAACCTCTGTAGTCTCATTTAGACACTCGTTAGCAACCGCCTTTTTTAAGACACGTAAAAGCTTCAAACATCAGGAGTGGGGGATTTACTGACCCATTTTATGTCGGAGAATAAAACCTGAAAATGTCTTGAGCTTGTGTTAAAACCACAGACCTTATTTCAGACATTTAACCAGAAACACACTGACTTTGGGACGAGGGAACAGGAAGTGCTAACATGCTAACTTACTTCCTGGTTTTAGGACTCATTCCTGCAGCTCTCTTTAGTCATAGAAATATGCATGTTCAGGTGTGTTAGTATGGGTGAAGATTATTTCTGATACAGAGCTAAAACTCTCCTCTGGTCATTTATATTTTATAATGCTGTTTTAAAATGAAAACATATTAGTGTGGACGTAGCCTCTTACAGTCCACAGCGCCCTCTACAGTATCGGAGAGTAGTGACAACTCCTGACCGGAACATGAAGCGGTTCTGCCTTTTTTATTTCGTCAGACCTGCTAAATGATTTCCACACGGCGGATCCTCTAAACTCCACTCTCACTGGGAGAATTAGTCACAATGGATTTAGTAAAAGTGCTCAAATTAATTAAATCAGTGTCATGAGTGTGTTTTTTTTTTTTTTAAGAAAAGCAATAAAACCACTTGAGGCAAACAAAGAACTTTTCAGAGGCGGAGGATTATTAGCAAAGCAAAATTATCCGTTTGGTTAAGTTTTATTAAACTGCCACCCGCTCGCCGGCGCTCTAAATGGAATCTTCAGAGTACACAATAGCCAATCACAGGCTATTATTATTAGAGTTTTCTAATTAGGCTTCTTAACGAGGGACGGGGCTGTTTACAATGGGAGCCGGAGCTGTTCAGATAACAGCAGCAGAGGACAGGGCAGCTCTGGACGACAAATAAAGCGCTCCTCTCTGCTATCTGTCTGTCACAGCGACGATAACACGGGAACTTCTCAAGGTCCAAGACTCAACTTTTAATTTGTGTGTGTGTGTGTGTGTGTCTGCTCAGTCAAACTTAAGTTTAAAGAGAAGGACGTGTGTTGGACATGATGAAGAGGTGTGTGTGTCGTGCTGCTGTAAAATGAAGAGTGTGTGTTTTTAACAGAGGAGGAGTGGAGGAACAAAAAAGAGGAAAAAGAGAATAATGTCAAAGGAAGAGAGAAGAGCAAGGAGAGAGAGAAGAAGTAGAAAAGAGATGAAGAGATGGAATGAAGACCTTGGAGGAGAAAGGAAGAGAGAAACAGAAAAAGAAAGAAAACTGAAGAGTTGAAGAATGAAGTGGTTAAAGAAAGAGGAAAAGGAGATATGAAATAAAAGAAACTGAGGTGTCAAGTAAAATGATGAAGGAAGGAAGTAAAAAAGGAGGGACTGGAGAAAGAAAGGAAGGAAGGAAGTAAGACAGAATTAGGGTTTTAAGTGAAGGAAGAATAAAAGGAAGGAATTGAGAAAGGAAGAAAGAAAAAGAAAAGAAGAGAGGATGAAAGGAACTGAGGTGTCAAGTAAAAATGATAAACGACAGAAGCACAGAAAGAAAAAAGAAAAGAGGGCAGAACTAGAGTTTCATATGAGAAAGACAAGGGAGGTAGGAGTGAGGTAAAGATGAACGAAGGAAGTAATGGATGTAAGAAATGAAAGAAACAAACAAAGGGAGTAAGGACTGATACAGGAAGGAGAAAAGAAAGAAAGAAAGATTTCAAGTAAAGCTGATGGAGGGATAGGAAGTGAGATGAAGGGAAGAAGGATGGACAACTCCAGCAGAATGGAGTGACAGAAAACAAAGAAAAAGAGAAGCAGAGACTGATGGAGTGTGAATGTCCTCAGGGCTGAACTGCTGCCGGCAGACAGCACAGCAGGACCAGGTCAGAGGTCACAGCTCACACACACACCTGTAAATACAGCACACACTGCCTCAGTCTGCCTCGCAGCGATCTGACTGGTCACTCATCACTGCTGTCATGTGAGAACCTCCTGACATCACAGGTGGAGGATTCTGATTGGATCGTCAGATTCAGACTCTTAACAAACTGATATTTCTATGTTGACGTCTTCATTGATACGATCTTTAATAAGCTTTAATCAGCTGATAGATCAGACCGGCTCTAATTGTTCAGTCAGCTTATTCTACAGGTCATGGATTCATCCGCCGCTGAAAATAGTCCCCAACAAATGCACCGTTTCTTCCTGAAATAACAGAATCTTACCACCTGGATGTTTAGAAGAACGTGTGGCGTTCCCTCCCTCC
Organism: Lates japonicus; assembly: GCA_033238685.1. Taxonomy (NCBI): domain Eukaryota; kingdom Metazoa; phylum Chordata; class Actinopteri; family Centropomidae; genus Lates; species Lates japonicus. Next base: position 135,537 of record BRZM01000739.1, on the reverse strand, counting down.
ACTTCAGACACTTCATGTTGTTTTTTTCCTTTAATTCGTCACCTGTCATCTGTGAGATGTTTTTAAAGATTTCTTTCTTCAGCAGGAAGCGATGGGTTCAGAGCTGAGAGCCAGAGGTCAGAGGTCAGAGACAGTTTGTTCCTGTTACAGGAACAAATTAATGAATGAATAAAGACAGACTGAAAGAGGAGAGGGGTAGCTAGCGAGCGGTAGCCTATAGATGTAGGGGGCAAGAAAGAAAGGAGGAAGGAAGGAGGGAAGGAAGGAGGACAGAACAAGGGTTTTGAGTGAAGGAAGGAAAGGAAGGAATTTACACGGAAAGAAAGAAGAAGGAAGTAACAGAAAGAAGGGAAAAGAAAGAAGGAAGGGAGGTAGGCATTAAGTTTCAAGGAAGTAAAGGAAGTAAGGCACTGATAAAGAAGGTACAAAAGGAAGGAAGGAAGACAGAGAAATAGTTTGAAGTGAAGAAGGAATAAAAGGAAGCAAGAAAAGAGAGGATGAAAGATGATGATAAGATGATAAAGGAAGTAGAAAGAAAAGAAAGAGACAAACAGAAGCGAAAAGGAAGGAAGGAAGGAGGGAAGGACTAATGTTTCAAGGAAGGAAGGAGGTAAAGGAGATATGGTTCAGCTCCAGTGGGAGGACGTGGTTCCTCATATGAAACGCCACGTCTGCTCCGTCTGACCACAGACAGGAAGTTGTAGTTTGTGTTCATCAGAAGCCGCCGCAGCTCTTCACAGACGTGTTTGTAGAAGCAGTTAGCAGCTCGATGAACACGGCCGCCACGTCTATTCCTCCTCACGCCTTCCTCTGATTACGGATGCTAATCTGTTCAGTCCGTCCATCTGTCCCTCTCTCTGCCGCCGCCTGGATTCAATTACACCAAACACACTCCTCGCTCTCTTATCCTCGCCCTCTCTCTTTCTTCTTCTTCTCCTTTTTCCTCTTCCTATTCTTCTTCTTTTTTTTTTTTCTGCCTCACTTTGTTGTTTGGTCGTCTTTTATCTGGGGATGCCGCTGTCTTCTGGCCAAACAAGAAACAGAGAGAGAAATTAAAAGAGAGGAAATAAAAACAGAAGGACTCTGAGACACAAAGGAAGAGAGAGAGAGTGAGTTATGGAGATGAAACATAAAATTAACAGGGACTTGCATACAGATTTATCATCGCTCTTTCTTGAATTTACAAGGATAAAGTTAAGGATAGCTCTGGTATTTTAGAACCTGGGCCTTATTTTCCTGTGTGATAAAATCTATACCAGACTCCATTGAGTTTGTTTGTGTTTTTGTGTGGTACTCTTACTTCAGTAAAGTATCTGATTACTTCTTCCACCACTGAAAGTCACACAGTAACTCAAACACAGTAACAGATGGAGGCAGTGGTATTCCAGCAGCTCCTGTGTTCTGCTCAGTAAAATTCCTCTTTTTGTTAATGGACTCTGGTTAAGCTCTTAAAGCCTCTTCCTCCTGCAGCGTCCTGTCATGATTGTGTAAAAACAGATGCAGAGCAGGGAGAGCTGCGGTGCGATGGATTCAGTGTTTGTCTTGTGACCGACGTGTTTTCAGTGTAAATGCCACAGGAGAAGCCGCTGGACGCTGCGTTTAGGCGTCTGTCCTCTCTGCGGGAAATCTGATATTTGTGATGTTTGTAGTGTTTGTTTTTATTTGCTGTATTTTCTCAAACATCTGCATATATGTCTTTTACCTGGGGAATACGTGTGTGTGTGTTTGTTGTGTTTTTATCTATTTCCTTTGTGTGTGCTCTTGTGTTTGTTCTCTTCCTTATATCATCATTTAACTTTTGAATTCTTCTTGTTTTCTTTCTTTTTCATTCCCTTCTTTTATTTTAGATTTTTTCAGTATTTGTTCTTCTTGTTCTTCTCCTGATTGTTTTTCTTCTTCAATTATATTTTGAGTTGGTATTGATGTTCAGATATCGTTTCTTATTTTGTAGTTTTATTGTTTTAAAATGACTTTTCTGTGCATCTCTTCCTCCTTCACTTCCTCCACTTTCCATCACTCTTTCTTCCATCACATCTCTCTCTCTCTCTCTCTCTCTCTCTCTCTGTCTCTTACTGGAAGTAATTATGCAGGTTGCAGATACAGACAATTACCTATTATCTCCCTGTTGTGTGTGTCTATTTCTTCGTGACCTCTGACCTCGTTCAAAACAAAGACGAGCTGTCAGCCTCGTCATCCATATCAGAGAAAACAAATTGTCTTTTCATTTGCTCCCCCTCCTCCTCCCTCTCATCGTCTCTACGTTTCGTGACCAAAAGTATGTGGACAGCTGGATATCCACCACTGGACGTTGAACCTGCTGCAGGGATTTGTCTCCCATTCAGACACATCAGAGCATCGACACTGATGTTGGTGATGAGGTCTGCTTCACAGTCGCTGTTCCAGTTCATCCCAAAGCTGTTGGCTGGAGTTGAGGTCAGCGCTCAGAGGAAGTCGTTTTAGGCTTTTTCCACTGCAGGAACACAGCTAAACGTTAGCTTACGTTTATCTGCTGTTGTGGCTTTTGCTCGTGTTCTCTCCCACGTTGGAGACGATTTCCTAAGACGTCATTTCGTCACTGTCAGGAGGTGATACAGGTTCCACGTACGTACTTTAACCATCATCTTACAACTGCATCTGTCGTATTTGCATCCTGTCTAGTCTCAGACTGTGTCAGCTGTTCATCTGTTTGCTCCTCTCCTCCTCTCTGTGCTCACATAAACTGTAAGCTCAGGAAGACCACATTACCCAGCAGCCACCTCCAAGTTCCCGCTCTGATAAAATCCTGCTGTGTAGAAGAATGAAATAATAAATGAGGAACCGGGTCAGAAAAGAGACTTTTATTGTGGCGAGGCACTCGGGCGCGAGCATCCTGAAAACTCGACCTGAGTTCTTTACATAGAAATCAGTCTACAGGGTAAGAAAGTCGGGGAATGGCTCGTTTTTAATGTCACATTATAGTCCTTTAACACAACTTTTCAACAGTTATTTGGGGGCTATTGCTTCCTCCACTCTCCCATTCCTGCTCCCCCCTTTTGTTTTACTGTCTTTCTCTCTTGCCCTCCTCTGTCTTCTTTTCATAGGCAGATCCGTTCCCAGAAGAGGAAGAGGAGAAGCTAAAGACAGATTAGAAAAGTCTTAAAGTCCCGACACGGGGAGATCACTGAGGAGAGGGGGAGGAGAGGGGGAGGAGGAGGGGGGTGTCTCTGTGGAGGAAAAAAAAAAAGGCTAGAAAGAAAGAGACAAAGCCAGATTCAAGGCGTCTCCAGACTATTAGAGCACTGTTTGATTTGAGCTCATTGTTCTGATGAGACTGTCAAAATAAAAGTCTTTTTTATCACTGCAGAGAGGAGGAGGAGGAGGAGGGGGAGGGGGAGGAGAGGTGATGATGAATGAGAGGAGAGGAGGTGAGGAAGACGAGGAGGAGGAGAAGGAGGAGGAGTGGTTTTACCTTTCTTTACCTTTTGGTTCCTAGACTTTTTGTATTTCAGGGAAAGGCTTTGAGGAAATTCCACTATCACACACACACACACACACACACACTCATACACACACACACACACTTTTCACTCTGTATTTTTAAATCTGTGTGAATCCGTACGACTGGTGTGTGTGTGTGTGTGTGTGTGTGTGTGTGTGTGTGTGTGTGTGTGTTTAAACTCAAACTCAGACGTTTTATTTTGACAGTATGTGCTCCTCCTCCTCCTCCTCCTCCTCCTCCTCCTCCTCTCCTTCCTCCCATTTTCTTCCTCAACAAAATCATCATCTTCATCCCTCTCTTTTTCCTCCTCTTCTCACTCTCCTTCCTCCTCCTCCTTCTGATCCTTCTCTTTCCCATTCCTCTTCTTCCCCTCATGTTCATCCACCTCCTCTTCCTCCTTTCTGTCTTCTTCTCCATTTTCTCTCAATTTGCTCCCTCTTTCTTTTCCTCATCCTCCAACCCTCCTCCTCCATCATGCACCTCCTTCTCCTTCTCCTCCTCCTCCTCCTCACCATCCTCACCATATTCCCTCTTCTCTTCCTCCTCTGCTTCTTTTTCTTCATCCTCCCTCCTTCTATTTTCCATCTTCCTCCTCCTCCTGGCCTTATCTGTTTCTCCCTTCCTTCTCCTTTTCTTCCTCCTCATCCTCATTTTCCTTCCTCCTCCTCTTTTCAGTGTCCTCCCCTCATTGCATCCCTCTTTTTTCTGTCCTTTAACTTCTCTTCTTGCTGCCTCCCCCCTGCTTCTGTCCTCTCCTTCTCCTCTTCCACCTTCTCTTATTCACCCCCCCTCCCCTCTTCCTCTCCCCTACCTATGCCTCCCCCTCCTCCTCTTCCTCCTCCTCCTCCTCCCCCTCCTCCTCCTCCTCTTCCTCCTCCACCTCCAGTAAACTGAAAAATTATCACTTGGGCTTTTCTTCCTGACACAATTTGTCAAATCTTCCCTGATAGGAAACACATTCTATTCATAAGGCAAGTCTCGCCTCCTCCCCCTCCCCCCTCCTCCCTCCTCCTCCCCCCCCTCCTCCTCCTCCCCCCTGACGGTAGCAATTCAATTACAGTGGTGGAGGCGATAGTGAGCTGGAGAGGCAGGAATATGACAGGACAGTTACAGAGTGTTTACACAATTAAACTTTCACTGACAATGCCTCGATGAATGCTTTCAAGAGCTGTGGTGCACGCAATGCGTAATAATATCAGTAATATTTAGGTTCACTTTATAGGTATATGTGTGTGTGTGTGTGTGTGTGTGTGAGCAAGCTATAGCACATTTGTCATGATTCCCTCCTGCCCGCCACCTCCGCTGATCTCCCCTGGCTCCTGCTGTTGCATTGTGGGTAAGGAAAGGAGGCAGGAGGAAGTGAGGGGGAAAAAGAGGGAGAAAAGGAGGGAGCCGACCAGAGAAGAAAACACAGAGGAGGGAGGAGGAGAAATGATCAGAAATGTGGAAGACGGATGAGTTAGTGCTGCAGCTGTGGAACTCTGCTTAAAGGAGCAGTTCAACATTTTGGGGGATGCACTTATAATGCGATGTACAGAGACATCAGTGGGATGGGCTTAGCTTAGCTTAGCTTGATAGGGACTAGTATTGATCATGAACAGTGCACCCAGTAACAGCTGCTGCAAAGTAAACCAATGGGCACCGCTCACATCAACATACGTCCACTCAACGTTTATTTTACCACCAGAAACATCTCATATATCAGTGGTACCAGACTCATTGACAAAAAGAGGATTTTACTGAGCAGAACACAGGAGCTGCTAATGCTCCATCTGTTACTGTGTTTGTGTTATTTTGTGGTACTTTTACTTCAATAAAGTATCTGAATACTGAATACTCCACCACTGAAAGTTATGCTACCTTCCATTTACGTTCCAGTTGAGAGGTCGGAAAAACATGGACACTCACAGAGCCTTTAAAGTTGTAGACAACTTCAAAACTAATCTGCTCCACCCGAAGAACACTTCAGCTGTTAAACATTAGATTTTAATGTAAACACTCAAATTTACCTGTCGAGAAAAAAAGGAATGTTAAGTCATGAAGGTGGTGGATCAGCTACGTTAGCGATACTAGTTGATAACGTCACAGCACGCACATGTCCACACAGACAAAAAACTGAACAGATGTGAACAAATAAGACAGAACTGCTATAAACAGTAACATTAGCAGAGTGTTCACTGTTTGAACGTCAGTTGGTGGGATGTTCGACTTTCCGGAAAGTTGAATTCCACCCAGTTAAAATTTCAACCTGAACAACAATTGAACACACCATCACACAGTAACACAAACATACTAACAGATGGAAGAAAGTGGTCTCCAGCAGCTCCTGTGTTCTGCCCAGTGTACCTCCTGTTTTTGTCAATGGAGTTTGGTATTGATTACTTTTTTGTCTCTATCAGTTACAACTAAAAACAGAGGAAAATAAGGCCCAGGTTCAAAGATACAGGTGTTATTCTTGGTGTGTTTAAGTGTTGTTGAGTTTGCCCTGATCCACCCGAGGCCTGCTCAAAGTTTTGTTGTGTTTTTAATGATTTTATTGTGAGCAGAGTTTCCCTCTGGCTCTCCTGCTTCATCACATCCCACTGGTTCATCCAGCTCTGTCTCTCCCTCACTCGGTGTCTCGTCATGGCGGCTGGTGGAGGTCGCGGTGACCTTGCTGTAGCTCGCTTTGTCTCACCGTCGTCACGTTAGCTGGTTATCAGTCGGACACAACGAGCTCCCTGAACCAGGCAGCGCTATTAGACCGTCTGACAATGATACACCGTCCCACCGAGACTTCACACACACACACACACACACACACAGAGTCTTAGATGTGGAAAGAAACCCAGGGCACTCTGGGTATTGTCCAAAGATCACAGGCGTAGGTGAGTTGTTCTTTTTAATTAATCATTTGTCCTTCAAACGGGGGAAAGTTTCCGTGCCGTAGATAATTAGGTCCCAGAGTCAGGCGGCGGCGGAGCCGGCAGCCACCTGCTGCCTTTGTAGCGCTAATCTTTGTCTTGTAGGAGCGTCGTCCCCGAAGACGCCGCGGCAACGCACGCCGAGCGAGCAGAATGAGAAAACACCTCTGAATCCCCACACCTCCTCCTCCTCCTCCTCCTCTACTTTTCTCTTTTTCTGCGTTACATTCCCACTGCTCCTCCTCCTGTACTTCTCCTTTATCTCCTTCTCCTCCTCTCCTGATTCTGTTCATCCTTCCCTCACATCTCTTTTTTCTTCCTCCTCCACCTCCTCCTTTCCATCTTCTCCCCTCTTCTACACTTTCCTCCCTCCTTCCTCCTTTCTTCTCTGTTTTTCATTTCCTCCTCTCGCTCCCTCCACTTCTACTCCTCCTCCTCTCCTTCTTCTCTTTTACTTCTACTTTCCCCCTATTTCTTCCCATCACTTCCTTCCATCTTTTCCTTCTCGTTTTGCTCCTCCTAATCTCTCCTCCTTTTTCTTCCTCTTCTTCTTCCTGTGTTTGTCATTTCTTTCTCTCACTCCTTCTGCTCCTTCTTTTCTTCTGTTTCTTTCCTCCTCTTTTTTTCTTCCTTTAATTCTTCACCTTTTTTCTCTTCTTCCTTCCTCATATTTCCTTCACTCCTCTGTTCTTCCCCTTCCTCATCCTCTTTTTCTTCTCCTACCTCCTCCTCCTCTCTTTCTTCTTCCCTTCTTCTTCTTCCTTTCATCCTTCACTCCTTTTTCTCCTCTCCTTCCTCCACTTTTTCCTCCTCTCCCGTTTCTCTCCTACTTCCACTTCTTCTCGTGTTTGTCGTTTCTTTCTCTCACTCCTTCTGCTTCCTTCTCTCCTTCTCTTTCTTCTTCTTTTGTTCATATTCTCTTCCTCTCACCCTTCACTCCTCCTCCTCATCCTTCCATCTTTCTGTTCACCCTTTTCCTCACCCTCTTCTTTTTCCTTCTGTTCCTCACCTCTCCTCTTGTTGTTCTTTTCTTTTTTCTCCTCCTCCTGCATCTGTTCTCCCTTCATTCATGCAGAAATTGTTTAATTGTAACAAACACACACACACACA
>BRZM01000739.1:85762-114511 GCA_033238685.1 Lates japonicus | reverse complement strand
AACATTTTACATTATTAGGTTATTATACTGATGTACCAGTGTGTAAGTAGCATTTGTGTTGTAGCAGGTCAAGGCTGGTTGTTAAATCAGATAAATCTCCAGGGTTGTCAGATGATGGAACGTTCTGCTACAATCTTTGCTTTCTGAAGTTGGACCTCTTCCTTCATGTTTGACTGCTTGTTTCTACTGAGTTATAGAATTGCAGAATGATTTCTGGTCCAAACTTGGCGAGTTTCAAATACAGGAGGTGTCTCTGTGGTCAAAATAGGCCATAGGTTTTATTAAGTAAATCTATCTGATTGCGGCAATTTAGGCTTAGTACATGAATTCTCATTTCACAATTCTCCATCTTGTTGTCCAAAAGCCGCAGATTTTTCAGGTGATAAGAAAGACTTTCTGCGTTTCTTTTCCCGTTCTGCAGAACAGCAGCAGCTCTGGCTCAGGTTTTTGTAGGATTTATTTCCGTTTGCTCTCAGTTCCCCGCTGCTGCAGGAGTCCGGATAGTTAGGGGAATCGATCAAGGTGTATTTTAGAGGATAGCCTGTTCTCTCAACAGGGTCTAAATTTTGAGTTCTTTTTAAGTGGAGGGCCAGGCGTGATCCTCTCTGTGAAAAAAGGCATCCTCTAAGTCTCTATCTTACCTGCTGACAGTCTTAGCCCAGGTCAGATCTCAAAGTCAATCTGTCCTCGTTTCCTCTGAGAACAGAGAGAAAGAGAAAGAGATAGAGGGTGAACTTGTCTTTCACTAAGAAAGGAGGAATGGGAGAGAGTGATGATTTGTGGGCAGAGAAGGGGAAAAGCAGAGAAATGGCCATACACGAGGATGAGAGACATTTGCTTCTCTCAAAGAAAGGAGAGAATTAGGAGCAGTGATTTGCAGAGAGAGGAAAGAAAGACAGAAGACAAATGCTCGTTTTCTCAAGGAAAGAGTGATAAGATGTTTCATGTCTTTTGTTTAAAAAGAAAAAAAGGCACGAATAGATGAAATACCAACTTTTCACAGAACAAAGGGATCAGAAGATGCATCATAAGGTGGAAAAGGAGAAATAGGTAAAGCTCTTTTGGAAGACATGGAGGGAAAAGAGTGTTGCAGAAAAGAGGATGACTTTAAAGGAAGACAGAAAATAGAAGATAGCTTATTTTCATTGGAAAATTGAGTAGAAAGAGAAGTTGATCTCAGAGACAGGGCAACACTCAGCTTTTACTCAAGATGGGCGTATGTAGGGTGAAAGTGAAGGAAGGGAAAGATGTGCAGAAAAGAAAGAGATGACAGAGGACAGGATACATGATATTTTTATATATCAGCCGCGTCAACCCAATGAACTCCCTAAAACACAGATAATCAAGTTAACCAATGTATTTACAAAGACAGAGGGACATGAAAGCAAGTAGAACCCAATACAGAAATGTTAAATGCCTTTATTAGAGGAATGACCATGAAAAATGATCCAGCCAAGGACTTCGTTGCTGAGGGCATCTTTCGCCCTCTGTGAGAATGCAGCTTGTAACCGCTCGGCCAGCAGGTCCTCAGCTGCAGTTATGAACAAAAGTGAAGAGGTTGTTAGTTTTTCCAACAGGAGAGAGGAGAGTAGAATAATGGAAGGTGGAAAAAAGGAAAAGCGACAATATACACTCGTCTGCACACAAAAAAAGGAGAGTGGAGGGTTGGTGGACGAGGAAACTCTCATAATAACAAAGGAGATGTTCACTTTCTGAGAATGATTATGAAAGAAGAATATTTGTTTTAGAGCAAAACACATGAAAACAGGAAAGGAGACATCTGGACAGGCAGAGAGGAGAAAAAGACAGAATTAGCAACAGAGAAGAAGCCAGAAAAAGAGACAGACCAGAGGTTTGAGAGAGAGAGAGAGAGAGAGAGGTCGAGAGAGACATTCAAATGCAGTGGAAAATAAAAATGAGCAAGAGACTTGCACAAGTGAAACACCGGTGGATTTAAGCCTGCAAGGCGTTTTATGAAACTCGTCTCCCGGACTAACAACCGCCTTTAATGGATCACATGCACACACACTCCACACACACACACTGAAGGTGTTTTTATCTGTCTGTAGACAAAACACACACACCAAGTACGTTAGTAAAACACATAAAAAAAAATGTAAGCCTTCCGGGACAAGTGAAACATGGACAACCCTGAATGACCTGAGACAAACACTGTAGAAACACTGGACAAAGTGACAGAGCGTGCTCACTGACTTTTCTGTGACTTTCTGACTATTTGTTGTTCTCTGTTCAGGTAGAAAATTTGACATATGATTGCAACAGCTTTTATTTTTATTGTTGTGTCCATCATTAACTCACTGAGTTAAAAGCGAGATCAACATCTCTGAAAGATGTGTGACAGGTCAGAAACACAAGCAGTCAACACGCCGTCAGATGATCTAAACCAGTTTATTTAGAGACTGAAAGTTGAGAGCACCTGAAATATCAATAATAATGATAATCCTTTATCATATAGAAAACTAGTCAGTTGGTCACAAAGAACCAAGGTTGGTGTGTAAAATCTAAAGACATTTGGACACTTTAGATGTAGTTTTCTGTTGTAATTATGTTTCAGTGTGTGTTTGTAGTAAGAGACGAGGAATGGATGAACTAGCTGAGCAAACACCTTAATAATAATCAGCCGTTATTTCAGCCGCTGCAGTTGGCTCAGCTGTTACTCAACTTTCTGAAGAATAATCTTCTCTGATTTGGAGGTTATTCAGACGTTGACTTGTCCCACACCTTGCCAGATGTGGTTGTAACCTTGAGCCTGTCACATGGTCAAGTGTCACCGTCCCAGGAATTGATGATTGTGATTAAATGTCTATTTGGGATTTTTGTGGTAATGCATATATATCATAACAAAGAGACTTCATAGTGGAGAAGACTCCAACTCCCGCAGTCCATGTGCTTCTTCGCAGTGTCATTAAACTACATTCTTTTGTTATTGTTTTGATTTACAGAATGCTGGCTTGGGTCAATGGACTTACAGTATACTGAAGTGAGCGAAGTTCGAGCTTCTGTTCTACTGATCAGCCAGCAGGGGCAACAGAAGATGATCGTCCACCAGATAATGATCAAAATATAAGGCCACATAGTCACTGAGACAACTGAAACATATCAAGTCTCACACATAACAGAAGGTCTTCATCCTCCATCCTCTGACAGTCGGAGAGGGTTTCATAAAGCAACTGTAAATTACCTGCAGGTTGTGGCCTTGCTCTCACGCAGGGTAAATGAGGTGAGAGTGATCAGAAGGTAGGCAAGGCGTAAAGAGAGTCCTGCAGATTAACAGATGGAAACGAAAGAGTGTAAGGGGAGGAAGATGGAGTGAATAAAACAAAAAAAATGAAAAGGGAAAACAACGTCAAAATTGTGACATTGACCCAGAGAGAAAGAGAAGAGAAACGGAGGAAAAGAGAAAAATGAGGGTGAGAGACTTTAAGGAATATAGCTCCTTTAGTATTGGTACTCTCCCCTGCAGCCTCGAGCAAGCCTCCAGCACTCCCTCTCCCCTCTCTCTCTCTCTTCCTCCTCTCCTTCATTAGTGGTCGATCGAAGGCGAGTGATTTAGTAAGAGGAGAGGGTTAACACGTAAACCTCACCTGCAAGACGGCGAGAAGAGGACCGCGGTTCTGGAGCCCAGCGTCCGCAGAAATGTTTTGTACCATCTCAGACTTGCGTTGGCCTCGGTCACTCAGTACCACCAGTCAGTTGACTGCTGGTTTTCTCCTTCCACACAGCGCCATCGCTGCACCTCTGATGCCAAGCTAAAATGTTTTTATCTCTCACATCACTGTTGCTGCAGAAAAATATACCAGGCAGCTTGTGTACTGTTTCATAAAGTTCAGTTCAGGTTCTGGGTCGATCTCGGTTGACAGATTCTTATCTGTGGGTTGCATGTTCCCCTGCGGCCCGACTAGGATCCCTCCAGCTTCTTCCCAAAGACAAAAAGACATGCAGGTTAATATAGTGGTGCAGTGATGATGTGTTTCTGTAGTCAACAAATTAGCATCAGCCTCACAAAAATAATGGGATTATTTCATTGTGTTTTGGTTATTCCAGAAAAATCAACTGTGACCCAACTAAAGTTTCTGATCCTTCCAGGTTTAGTTAAGTCAGATAATCTTCACAGATGAACACCACTGTTCTGATGTTTGACCTAAATCAATCTCCAAGGGTAAAAAGCTAATGTTGGGCTATAAACCAACTACACACGGTCCATAGCGTCAACGTCTCCTATAAGCTTCAACTGGTCATTTCATTTTAGCTCTGAGCTCTTCTACAAAAGCCTTTCTTCTTGAAAGTTGGTGATAGTTTGAAGAGCGTGGTAGAAACCTGCTTGAGGCTGTAAGGGTGGACTGGCGGTAGTAGATGGTTTTCATGTGCGTCCCGACAACCTCTGTAGTCTCATTTTAGACGCCGTTAGCAACCCTTTTGAACACGTAAAAGCTTCAAACATCAGGTGGGGATTTGCAGCCCATTTATGTCGGGAGAATAAAACCTGAAAATGTCACCGAGCTTGTGTTAAAACTCCTGAACCTTATTTCAGACATTTAACCAAAACACACTGACTTTGGGACGAGGGAACAGGAGGTGCTAACATGCTAACTTACTTCCTGGTTTCAGTATCAGTCCTGCAGCTCTCTATAGGTGACTCACTCATAAGTCATCTGGGGTTTAGCTAGCAGAGTTAGCTAGTGTTTGTTCTTTGTTTTAAATGTGTCCTGAGGAGTGAGCGTCAGTGACAGTGTGGTTTCATGTGTGAGACAGTGTGTTTACAGCACAGTGTGCGTCCTCTGCCATTGGACATGCTGATACACTGAGTCGCTCTCTGAGGACCTGCAGTCATCTGAACAGGCAGCACTGCACCGTGTGTGTGTGTGTGTGTGTGTGTGTGTGCGTGCGTGCGTGCGCGTGCACACATTCATTGTGTCGTTATTTACTCTGCCGTACAAACAAAGCAAGGTCACATTCAAGGTGACGTGATCTCACCATCTCTGCCTTAACATGCAAACAAGTTATTTTCCCCTCCATCTCTCCCCCCTCCCACCCTCTCTCCCTCTCTCTCTCTCTCTCCCTCTCCTCCTCCTCTCTCTCTCTCTTCGAATAGGCAAATAGAGAACCAATGAGCGCCGACTGCCCGACCAAAGTCAATTATAGCAGCCCTGGGGATGTCGTCTTAAACAATGCTATTAGTTTCTAATAGTTTTTAATTACTGGCCTTCTTTTTATATAAATCACCCTCTACTTTCTCTCTCTTTCTTCTCTGTCGTGGAAAAACCTATTTGTGTCCGTAATTAAATGGAGGAGAGGGATATGAATTTAGTGGCCCTCGCTTCTCGTCTCTGACTGTTTCTGTTTGAGCGGCTCCTGATTAATGCCAATACATATTGCTTGAGATAACCATTTAGTGGTTAATTTAGTCAAATTGATTGCCGGCGTGCCGTCGCAGGGCGGAGCAGGGGTGGGGGTGGGATGGGTGGGATGAAGCCGGGGTTTGCCCACGTCCAGGGCCAGGGCCTCGCAGTGACACAAGCGCTGTCTGGTGGAGGTGGCAGGTACTACAACTCCCAGGTATATATTGTAACCATGCAAACACACAGTGCGCTAAAGGTTTTTGGGGATTTAATGGTTAAAAGTTTTCACCTTTATCAGTCCAGACAAACCAACCTGGAACCAACCTATGTCAAGTGAAACTATCTTGCAGCATGGACAGATCGTTTCACCTCATACTGAGTCGAATTCAGTGTTTATCTCTTGTATTTTACCTGATCCTTTTTTAATTTGGGTCCTTGTCATGTTTCCTCATTTAGAGCATATGGTTTAATTGCTCCTAAAAAGCAAAGTAATTTGATGCTATAGTAAAGTACCCCAGTTTGGGTAGAAAGCAGGATTCTCCTCGTTCTGATTAACTAGAGTGCTTGAAATTAGTCTTTTTGGTTTGAGAGTCAGACTGCCCCACTTATTTTAAGACAATAATTAAGAATCACTTACTGCACTGACAGTAACATATGCCTGATTTAATCACAGACATGCTTATATCTAGAAAGTTTGGCCTTAAATTTGACAGGGACATTTTTTGGTCAGACTGTGTGTATCAAAGATAAGCCTCTGATAGTTTGTAGATGTGCAGGAAATATTTATTTTCTATTATTATTTCTATTAATAACATCAGCAGCTGCTTTCAGTGCTTTTGTAGCTTGTACCTGAATCTCAGCTCTGCAGAGTTTGTTCCTTCTCACTTTCATCAATAAAGTAAAATATCTGAGCTCTAAACACACACAGTCCTGGTCTTCCTAAGCCATGCTGGTAAGTTGGTAAGTTGGAGTATTATGGAATGAGCGGATGTATCGTATCAGGATCCACATCTTGTCACAGTGTGTGTGTTTTGTCTCAGACTGATCAAACACACACACACACACACACACACACAGGCTGGCAGTGTGTGTTGGTCTGATGAATGACGGCAGCAACAGAGCAGCTCTCAGCCAGCTGTCACATGACATCTGATGACTGCCTCTCTCTCTCACTCTATTTATCTGTCTCTTTCTCTCTCTATCGCCCTCTGTCCATGTTTTCTCTTTTCTTTCTCTCCTGTGATGAACAAGCTGCTCGGTCAGTGTGACGTCCCATAGTTTTGAAAGACAAAATATCAACCAAAATTCACCATGAAATATAAACCTCCTCTCTCTCTCTCTCTCTCTCTCTCTCCTCAGAATAAGAGATTGATGTGCTTGACAAAGTACACAGGTGGATCCAGAAGAAGCGGCTGATTTACATCTAGGATCGATCCAGTGCCACCATCGCTGTCCGCCAAGAGCCGCTGGCGAAGGGGCATGTCTGGGTCGCTGCATCCTCAGGTCAGAGGTTAACTTCTTTCGTCGTCACGGCAACAGGAATTGCACTCGATTCCCAAGCCTCCTGTCTTTCACTGAATGATGGAACAGTACAACACATATTAAAACAAACGATGGATGCATTTATGCATTTAAACGAACATCTCTATATATATTGATCCATTATTAAAAATAGGAATTTTGAGCAGGCAGGGCTGCTGGAATACCACTGCCTCCATCTGTTAGTGTTTGTGTTGCTGTGTGACTTTCAGTGGTGGAAGAAGTAACACACACATTAACACAAACATCTAGCAGATGGAACGAGGTATTACGAGAGACTGCTTGGTAAAATTCCTGTTTTCGTCAATGGAGTCTGGCAGTGATATATAGTGATGTTTTGGGTTTAAAAAAGGATCTTACTCTTTGCTGCTGAGCGCTTTGTTTTATTTGCAGTATATGAAGTTAACAGAACATTACAGTTGAATTAAGAAGATAGCAGTCGTATCTCTTGTAGTGTTTTCAAAATAAATGCAGAATTTCAGTTGTTGTAGTGTGAATACTGGCTTTTAATTGAGACGCCTCAGTGCTGTTGCATGAGGAAATGAATACAGTTCTTTCTGTGTTACTTCACAGTAATCCAGAGTATAAAGACACTCCTATGGACATCGCCCAGCTGCCAAACCTGCCCGAGAAAACCTCTGAATCCTCCGAAACCTCCGACTCTGAGTCTGAGTCCAAAGAAAACTCAGGTAAGGAAAAAGTGGAGGGTGAGGAAAAAATAAAGGAAGAATCGACGAGTGATTAGATCAGTGACAAATAAATGTTTTAGAGAAGAAGAAAGGGAAGTCACTATAAAACCTGTATGATTCCTTACAAGCACCTCTTCACCAGTAAAATAACCAGCAATAAGAAATACAGCCTGAATAATAGAAGCCAAAGATATTTTATCGGTTGGTGCCAGTGTGCCGTCTGTGCCAGGTCGGGTGGCGATGAACGCCAACAGCTGCAGGGACCGAGCATTTACTGGCAGTGCTGCAAACCACCACAAAAAAAACCGACATAAAACATGGCATAACTCTACAGAAAGCCACAGAATACCTCCAAACTTCACACAGCAACACAAAATACCTCCCAAAAAAGGCCAGAAAGCACCAGAGAACAGCCTCCAAAACATGAACCGAAAGGGCAGAAAAGACAACAAAGTGTCACCACATGCTGACTGTGAAGAACATTTAGGTGGTGCTGCAGATTTAAACATACAGAGCACCAATAATGAAAAAGGGGCTAATTCACTGCTCAGATGTATGCTACAAATCTTAGCATGCCTGGCTAACTAGCTTACTATCAACAGAAGTAACTTAGTGCTACTTAAAAGCAAAGGAGCACATCATCAGCAAAGTGTATTGTTTTGTGGAGTAACATGTTGCATTAAAAAAACATTTGTTTAACCAGAAACATCACTATATATCACTACCAGACTCCATTGACAAAAACAGGAATTTAACCGAGCAGAACACAGGAACTGCTGGAATACCACTGCCTCCATCTGTTAAGTGTGTTTGTGTTATGGTGTGGTACTTTTACTTGTGTAAAGAATCTGATTACTTTCTCCACAACTGGAAGTTACACAATAACACAAACAAACTAACAGATGGAGGCAGCAGCAAACACTTTTGTGTTGCTTTTCCAATTTTCCTACAGTTACATTAGAACAGAATAACAATGTGATCTTATAACTTTCCTTATCATACTGTACTATAATACTGTACAAGAGCTAACTTACCGGCAATGTTGTCCCTTTATTTTCACACCCTTAGCTTTAGCCTTCAGTCTCAATATCACAGATGTAGCCTGTTGCACCTATAGCATTAAAGGCCTCTTTGCAGCGTTTTAAATCGAGTCAACTGGAGATAAAGGTTTTTAACCTACACACAGTGTAGTTAGCTAATGTTAACTAGTAAGTGAGTAGTGATGGTTTTCATGACAAAACTAATTCTGCCTATACGGGCTGGGAAAGAGAAGGTGCAGTCTAAACTATAGGTGACTGGACTGTGGTTACCTGAGCACAACAAGCTTTGACACCAAGTTTTTAAGTTCAATTTCCTGGACTGTTTATTAGATGAATTATTGGAAATAACACAGAGAACTGTAATAATTTAACTACAAACACAATAACTAACACAACAGGGACTGTATCCTAATGTGAGAATCCAAAGAGAAGACAAAATTGATGTTTCTGATGTCTTCATTCAGATCTAATCAAGGATTAACTTTGTATGTCACCAACATTTGAAGCAGCCAATACTGAAGGAGACAAAGCTCACACAGTGCCAGTATAGTTAAATTTAAACCAATACAGGGCCTCCACCTTGAGCATAATATTATCAAGTCCTGCAGCCTGTGTTGGCATGATGAGAATCAGTGCCAGCTGTTATTCTTGCTGGAGGAGAATGATTCTGGCACGCTGTCGGCTGTAAACTGATGCCAGCTGCTGCAGGAGGCGGCCAGCTTCAGCCGGGCTCCAACAGGCCCGAGGTGCTCAGGCTCAACATACTCTAAAATGAGATATCTGCCCTTTGACCTTTGTTCTGTTAGGATGCAGTCTACGGAAGGACCAGAGAGGACGTGAGTAAAGCTGCTGAAAACAAAGAGGGATGCATTTTTATTAGTTTTTATCCTTGCAGTATAACACTGGTATATGAAATGGCAACTTCAAAGATATTAGACAAGTGTGGATTAATCCACTGCTGAAAATAGTCCCCAACAAATGCATTTCCTATTTAACTAACAAATACAGTGACCAAATTATTTAAAAAAAAAAGAAACCATACATCTCTGACGTGTTTTTAAGGATTTATATCTTCAGAGTGCAGAGGCCAGAAAGTATGAACAGATTTTAAACTTCATTGTGGTTTCATGAGATTAGTAATAAAAATATGAATTATCCTTATCCTTTAAATTGTACGGGGATAGAATATGTGATTTACTGCCTTCCCCTTTCGTTAGCAAGTATCCTTCATTTATGCATCTTTTTTTTTTTTGATAGCCACATAAGGGATACTTAATAATGTTGTGAGCAAAATCAGAGCAATAGAAGTCAAAATATCCTGACTCTCAAATTCCCAAAATGTAGACTGATCATGTTTTATTACAACCTCTCTGCCTTGAATTTCAAAATCTACATTCCTGGCTTGAAGTCCAAGCTGAAATAACCCTCATGACATACAAAGAATTAATTAAAATAATCTAATCAAAAATATTGTACAGTATTTCAATTTGTAGTTACCTGTCACCAACTTATAAAGCTTGGTGGACTGTGAAAACACAATGCACAACGATGGAAATAAGTCCTGGAATGTGTTGTTTTACACCTGACAAATCCCGATATGTGGTATTTTCTAAATGTTGTCAATGAACCAAACTGAAACCCTGCCTGATTTCCAGCCTGAGAATAAATCTGCTTTGCTTGGAAAGCACACTTAATGGAGATACAAGGTTTTCCCCAGACAAAGCAATTGAGTCGACATTTCGGGTGCCATGAGGGAGTCAGAGCGCTGCCAGCTGGACAGCCGCTGGCCTCAGTGTGTGCTGGCAGCGTTTAAAGTGTGTGTGTGTTGGGTGTGTAATGGGCTGGACAGAGCCAGCGTGCCTGAACAACAGCAGCTACAGATACTGAACACACATCAGTGGATCCACAACATAACACAACACATGGAAATCCTGTTTGGAAAAATGAGATCAACACCTGAGATTTGCAAACCGAATCCTCAACATGTTAGTCAAGTAAGGAAAGAGGTTTCAAGGAATGTAGCCTGTTGCCTTTGTTTCTGTGCTGCATTTTTTCTCTTCAGAATAATCTAAATCTAATCTGTTTTTTTTTTAAAATGAATCCTTTTTTTTTTGCTACACTAACAGCAAGGATTGACCCAAACTTAATATTTCAACAATTACAGGGTGCCGTGAAAATTTGTACAGATATTCATGTGGCTAAGATGGTGACATACTTGGTGACACCATCAAGGTAAAATGTTCACTTGTGCATAGAAGCCTAAAGATCTAACTGACATTTTTTTCGTAAATTTTCACAGGATAAACCATTTAGACTGACACGATCATCTTTACCTTTTCATGTAATAGACAATGAGAACGCCAAGTCCGAGGGGATGCCGGGCCACCAATCAGAACGCAGCGAGGACCCAGAGACAGACAGCAAGCGTCAGCAGCAACCTGGCCAACCATTGCTCCTCAGAACAGGAAATGAAGCGTCAAGAAGGCGATGGCTCGAGCAACCCAGGCAGGACAAGCGATGACGGTCTGGAACCTTCAGATGGAGAGGAAGGGCAGGAGGAGGCCGGGGGGATCAGGAGGAGGAGGAGGAGGGAGGAGGAGGAGGCTAGGGAGGGTTAGCAGGACTGGGAGGAGGTTAGGGGGACTGGGCGCCATGGGACTTAATTAATCTGCAGGTGAGCTAGCAATGGTAAGAGCACTATGGAGGGAGGCGGCTGCACAACTCTGTTGTCAGAAGAGAGAGGAGGATGAGGATGATGGCGAGAAAGGATGGGCGTGCAAGGTGCTGACAAGCGCCAATCTGACTCCAGCTCCAGAAGTGATAGGAAGAGGAGGAGAGAATTAAGTAGGGCGGATCGCTTAACGGAGGCAGCCTGTCCTCATGACAGCCCATTGGCCATAAGGGACACCACCACTGGTTGACCCTCCCAGGCCCGTCCACCTCCTCCTCCCTCCTCCTCCTCCCCAGGCTCCCCAGGCGCGGGAGTCGCACGTCCTCGATCTAAAGATCAAACTGAGATGGCGGAGACCAATCCAACTGACAACGACAGCAGCATCTGGAACTACCGCCCAGAGACCGAAATGAGTCTCCATTGCAACATGACCGCCCGGCCAGCTGAGACCACAGGACCTTCCCCCCTCACCCCCAGAGCTCTCTACAGGTATCCATCCTGACTCTGTCCTAACCCCTCTGGAGCCAGGGAGGAGCTGGAGGTGAAAGCCTCCTTACAGGCTCTGCCCCGTCCTCAGCTTCCAGTGCACAAGTTTAGCACCTCCCTCAGCTTCCCTGCTGACCCACTGTCTCCCCCTCTGTACACGGGACAAGCAACAAAGGCACTCCCACACCACCTCCTCCTCTTCCTCCTCTTCATCATCATCCTCCTCTTCCTCATCAACTCTTCCTCACTGCTGTACTCTGGCAGGCCTTGAGCCTGACGTCTGCAGGCTGGTAACGTGGTGCTCCCACTGGTCCACCGGGTCACAGGACCCTGGCCCCCCACCAGCGACGGCTCCACAGGTCTACCTACGGAACCATCAGGTACAGCCCGCGTCACCCTATTTTTGTAGGCAGGGGTAACCTCCCTTCCCAATGCTGCCATGAACTGTCGCTTAGCTTCGGGTTTGGCCTCGACCTAAGCGCCCATGGAATGCTCTACCACGTCTGGGCTCAACATGTCGGCAGCAGCAGCCGCCCGACCATTGTTGGATCTCCCGCCAGCCCGCAGCGGGCGAAGCGGGCGCACTCGAGGCCAGATGCCAACTGCGGCCAATGTTTTCACGACAGCAGAGGACTCTTCTCAACACTACGTTCCCAGTGTATATGGCGGGATCCACACCACGCAGACAACTCTGGAGAGGAAGGAGGATTAACGCCAAAACGTTCAAGACCGCATTACTGTGTTTCCGGAATCAACAAGCTGTCAAACTAAAAAGACTACTTACTAGGGGAAAAAGAAAGACTATTTACTTGCTATACTTTTTTATCAACGGTGTAGCACTGTGTTTCGAGAGGGGAGAAAAGGACAGGAAAAAGGATGACAAATGTGCTCTAGCACTTTGAATCTGAGCAACTGAGCTTGTGTAATGAACATGAATGACCCTCAAATATGTCCCCCTTTTCTATCTTTTTTCTCTCCTCTTCATCCTCTCCTCCTCTCTCAGTCTCTCTCTTTGCTCCTGTTTCTTGCAATCAGCAACAATTTCTCCTGAACAAATGAACAAAAAACCAGACTAACTATTTGGCCTTGAGTTATTTTTTGCCACAAGAATTCATATTGCCCTAAGGACTCCGCTGGAGCCTGGCCAGGGGATAATTTTTTATTATTTGACTTGTTTCTGTTGCATCTTTGAAGATGCTGATTGTGTGTGTTAGAGGACGGTGCAGGGGTTGTTGTGGACAGAAACTCTGTGGCGCTCACTCTATATGTCTGATGTGATCAAGGCTTGAAAAGAGCGTTTTGAACTGAGGAGGGGCTCTCTGTGCCCAACAAGGTCTCAGAGATAATAATCTTTGAAAAAAGGTTTTTTGGATGCTTTCTCGATTGGGGGAATAGTTTAGTTTCTTTCATTTCTTCCTTTTTTATAAAATATTCTGGATTTAACTTACGAATCAGCATTAGAAAAAACAAAAAAGCAATTTTCAACCGAGTAATGACCTGTGAATTATCGAATGTTACTACTTCCTCTTTTATCCAGGGTTTACCGACAGGTCTAAGCACCAAGCCGCAACCTCCTACATCTCTTCCCATCTCAATCTGTCTTTCTACTCCAATCTTTCACTACCTGATCTTGAATCTTTCTGTCCATTTCTACTAGATCTACAGATTCATGGTCTTCACCGACCAATCAGTAACCCTGATTCAGCTGGCTGATGTGGGTGCTGTAAATGAACCCAGCTTGTTGACGGACTGATCATTGTTTCTTTTTGGAGAGGAACAATTTTAAAGGTTTGTTTTCTTTTCTTCTTCTTTCAATAGGAAAGTCAGAAACGCAGCAGAACCTCTAAATCAACGACATCATCTCCATGTTTCACCTCGTACATCCCCTCCTTCGTTTGTCTAAAAAATGCTCAATCTGATTGGGCCACGAGGAAAGCTCCAGCAGCAACATGGGTTGATTGGTTGGTCTGAGCTACACAGTGTTGTTTTATTTTTATGTGTTTTCTTTAGATCCTTTTAATTCGCAATTGAGACTGAGGCTAATTAGCTAGCGTCACTAGCAGAAAAATGAATGTTTGCGAAAACCTCGACGGCTCCTGTTTGATCACTGTTTGTTTTATTTTGTACTACTACAACTTTTTCTCCTTTTCCCTCCTCCTCTTTTTCCTCATTCTTCTTCCTAAACAGAATCCTCCACAAGATTTTCCTAAACAATCCACTCTTCCATCTCCATTACGGACCCTGTATTAAAAAACCACATATCAACAAGGAGATTGTAATAAGAACCTTCATTTTCAATCAATCAATCTATCAAATAATCAATCAATAACTACAAAAGAATAATTTGTTTTGAGGAAGAGAAAAAAAATCACATTCCTTTAAACAACGTTGTCTTTGTCGTTGTTCTTCTGTTTTGTGTTTTCTTCCCAGCCTCTTTGCCAAAAAAAAAAAAATGTTAATCTCACAAGTTTGGTGTTTTAAAAAGCACTTGTGATTCTCGTTCATTTTATTACGTTTTTTCCTTCTACTTTTTGGTAAAAAGAGGAAAAAAATATGAGAATAAGTAATAATTAAGCAGTATAAAACTGTCCTAGCGTCCATCTTTTAAAGTTGACCCGTCTTTACCCATCCCGTCATCCTTATTTACCCAGTACATGATTAAGCCGTAAAGCATTACCAATGTGTTTAGTGTCACTGTTTTGTCAAAAAAGTCTTTCATGGCGACTTCTCTCTCTGTGTGTGTTGACTATATGCAGTATATACTGAGCTACTGTAGCTGTTTTTTGTCCTTTGTCTTCTCTGTGCTCTATCTCTAGTGTGTGGGGGAAGGGAGGGGTGGGTTGAGCAGAGGGCGTGGTCTATGGGATGTCTGACTTCCCCCAAAAAAGGAAAAAAAAAAGACAACCCTCTTTCTCTCTTTCCCCGTCTCTTTCTCTGTCTCCCTCTATCACAGTCTAGTGAGCAGTGGAGGTTCGTGGAATTCCGGTGTTGCAGCTGAAAAAAAAAATTTGCGGGATACTGCACTTCGCTGCTTCCTTTTTTTGTCTTTGTAAAACCTTTTTTATTTTGTTTTCAATCCTTCTCTCTTTCTCCTCTGCTATTGCTTTTTTGCTGTTGTGTAGTCTGCTTACAAAACCTCTTTATCTAAGTGTCTTTTCTCTCAAGTGAAAAGATTCTTTAATAAACTCAAAAAGGTTTATGGAGCCACCATGTTTTTGCCTCTAAAGGGTCCAATTTACGGTTTCGCTCTTGCATACAAGTATTGAGCTAATGAAATATTTACACTATATGGAATAAATTATGATGAGAAAAGCCACAAAGTAGCATCGTAGATGTGGTCTGGAAAACCATAAAGCCTCAGTTGTGAAACATTTCCAGAGTCCCTTGGGGTATCTTGTGTGCATTAGGTGTATTTCATTGGTTCCACCAGAAACTTGTTGACTTCCTCGCAAACTTCTCACAGGACAAACAGGAGTTCGCTCGTGGTTCAGGGGAGAAAAAAATCGCGGTAAATTTCAGGATGAAATAATAAAAAAACAATTTTAAAGATTTCTAAAGAATTAAAGAAAAAAATATTTAGCACTATAAATCTATTTTTATAGGTGTTTTGGAAAAACTGAACTACATGTTTAGTAAGATTAGATCGTCGTTTCACGTGATAGATCCAGCGTTTTGTTTTGGTTTTGAGAGAGGTTGTTTGTTTTCAGTCCAGCAGTTTGTGGATTTTCCTTGTTTTTATTTTTGTTTTGGTTTTTGTAGTCTGTCTAGCCACCCAAATGGGGAATGATGAGGAGGCCTGTTGGAGGAATAAAGTCTGTATTGTCAAACCGACCCAGGCACCTAATCCCCCGCCCTTCACATCAGGAAAAACAATCTGTAGCGTCTGTGCTTTCTGCTTGAGGAATCAGTGTCTTATTCGATTAACATGTAAAACAACTACAAAAAAAAAACAAAAACCCGGTTATGAAATTTAACAATGTATTTATTTATTTTTTGTGTTCAATAAAGAGAATATGATCAGAGACCCACTCGATCTATCCATTGGTGGAGTGGATTTGTGGTTTGAATGTTAAATTTGTCATTCGGGAGCATTTTTTGTTTCTGTGCTCCTCTGGTATTTAGCATTTTCTTTGGTGGTTTTAAGTGGCAGGCGGGGCACAAATGAATGGCAGGGCCCCATTTGGTAGAGAAAAGGAGTTTGGAGGAGGGGAGGGGCACATAACTCAGGCGAGAAACCCTGGAAATACCCACATGTGGCAAAACCAAACAGCTGATCCAGGCTGTTTCCAATGTTTTCTGTGTTTTATGTCAGTAAAACTTTGCTGGTGATTTTAGCTTGCTTTAATCACAGCTGCTGTCAAAAATACATAGTGTTTAAGAGTACAAATATTGAAAATCTTCATTTTACCTGTGAAGAAACTGTCTGTGTTTTTTAACTATTTCTTGTACAGTGCAGATTCTTTTTATGAGACGGTGCCAAGTAGCTGAAATCTACGGGAGAGAGGATCTCTTATTATCAATGTTAACAGTGTTATAAAATTCTAAATACAAACAAATTAAAATATTAAAAGAAAAACCTTAGGTACATTCTGTTTTTGTTTAATTTCCTCATAAGAGGAAAACACATGATAACAGTACTAACTTTAGGAGTGCCACAGCTTATTTTATTATTGTGTGTATTTTCAAAACATACTTTTGGGTTCATTTACCATGAATAATGCTGCAAATCCGAAAATGTACATACTTCATTTAGCAGTTGTTCTTTTATAAGTTACTAGGTTCTCATCCGTTCGAGGAACATATGTCACATACATGGTTATTTCTGTAACGGTTTTGACCATCTTACAGGTGCCATATTCATAATAAAAAATTTCTCTTGAATTTGTTACCAGATTGCATCATTTCTTCTATTGGTTACATAAACCATCCCTTCGCCAAAATATTGCAAATGCTGCCATCTAGTAAGCTTTGCGTTTTCCTGTCCTTCTTTCTTCTGCCTCTTTCATCTTCACTTTCTTTCTCCTTTCTTCTCGCAGGGCCATGTGAAAAGTTGTGTTCAAGATTAATTCATGTTTCGCTTAGAATTATCCCAGACCTGGATGGATTATCAAGCTTTTTCGAATAATTTCAGATGGACCAAAATTAAATATTGAGGAAAGTCAGATAAAGTAGTCTCTAAACATGTGTATTTTTTTCTTGTCCTTACGTCTCCTTGACCCTTCCTGTCAGCGTTTTTGTCGGAAAGATCAGAGGGAATTCTGCAAGCGAGAAGGCCCTAGGCGTTTCAAACAAGCTCCTTCCTGTGCTTGACCTCTGCACCCATATTCCTCACACTGAGTAAGTTTATCTACATGTGAGGAGAGGTGGAGGATTTATCACCTGACATGTTGGTCACTGGTAGAATACAACTGTGGTCTGAACATGGGTGTCCTGATCCAGCCATTGCACTTTCTTGGAGGATTTTGGGTTGCTTGCCTATAGGTCTACTGCTGGTGAAATCAATAGTACTTCACCCCACGCATTGTTTGCTGCCCACCCAACCCTGTGTTGTTTGAATGAGAAGAGAGTCACTGGGAGGTGCTCTTAATTTGAGTGGAGCGTACAAGAAGGTGGGACTGTGATGCTAAGTGTCCTGGGTTCGTGTAGGTGACCATCTCACGAGATTTGGCGCTGGGTTAGAAGAAGGATTTGTGAAATATGTCTGAGTCACGCTGGTTTCTGTATTAAACCAGACCTGGAGCTCTCTCCTGACCTTGGCTAACGTGAGGCTTAACCTTTGACATGCAGTCGCCGTCAGCTCGCAGAATCCAACAATTTTGAGGTAAATTTGAAGAATTCCCTCAAGGCAGGACTTTGTTCAAGATGTAGAGCAGTTTGAGGTCACAATCCGCGTTTCTGAGAAATCGTGTTCATGAGAATGAGATGTTCCAGCAGGCCAGCGAAAACATAATTCTTCAGGGGCGGACTGAGCGGGCAATAGATGTCGTGTGTGCTGATGTATCAACAAAGTAGATTTACACCGGCAAAGCAAACGCCTAAACCATCTGCTGATGATGCCACGCCAGTGCTGATGCTAACAGGCTGACCGTGGAAGCTTGTTTATCTGGATACGCCTCGTCATGAGTAGCGTTGGGAGAGAGGCCTCGTAAAACTCATCTGTGCTGAGAGAAAGTCAGAGGCTGGACACATAATAATGCCTCTTTGCTCAGTTTCCTTGTCATTGAAACACCAAATAGCGTTTTTACACACTCTCATTTTTTGGAGGATGGAAGAAAAACACAGTCTGGATGGAGCTGAAACAGAGAGGAAGACTAGATTAACAAGCAACCATCTTAATGTGGATGTACTCTGAATAATGGTGAACGAAATGGCGTTCCAGTCACTTGAAATACCTATCTGTCCATCTCTTCTTTCTTGCATACTCTTCTCCCTCACTTTCATGTTTTGTGGTTTCTTCTTCTTTCTCCCCTCCTCCTCTCTTCCCTCCTCTCTTCCCTTCCTCCTCCTCCCCTCCTCCTCCTCCTCCGTGCAGTAATAAGGCGGAGGTCAGTCAATCGACCCTCTGGGCCGACAGCCCAACTTCGTAATATTTCACACTATTTTAAATAGGCGCACATGAATCATAGATCACAGGCAGTGCTCTTCTGTGTGTGTGTGTGTGTGTGTGGGATCTCGAACCTGAAGCTCCTTCTAACCTCTGACATCCGTCTCGGTGAGAGATGGTGCGAATTTAGATCCGGCGTCAGTCGTTCTGCGGGCGTAACAGGCGGCCTTTGTCACGGGCAAAGTGGACGGATGATGAAATAAAGCGTTTGAGATGAAAACTCGCTGCTTTTTCATCTGCGCTCTCCACAGGGCTGATCTCTAATTCCCAACATACTGCCAGAAGTCAAAACCTCACAAATCTGTAGAAGTATTTTGGAGACACGCCGTCGCTACTGGAGACGCGGCGTGGCGTTTAAACCTGATGAAAAATCAATATTCTACAGGGGGAGTCTGCTGCTTAAAGAGAATTTATATTGGATTTATTCTATTTATTTATTGATCAGCATGTTAAGTTTTATGTTGTACTGTGGGATTAATTTGAATTGAACCTAGCACAAGTGTGGACCAGTGATCTCAGGATAAATCTATGCAGCTGTAAGATTGTGTAAGGATAATCTTTTCTTTTTCTTATGAAATACTGAATAGTTTCTCAAGTGAAACCAGATCAGATGGGAAGAATACTTTTGAGTGTTGTTTCACAAGGCCTCAGTATAGCTGAAACAGGTTGTATGACATACTGCCTGATTATTTAAATGTGTTTATACTGTTCTTATTGGCCAGACTCAGGTCGATGAAAACCTCAAATAAAAACACAGAGAGAGAAGGAACAGGTGCAGAGTAGGAATTATTTGATAAATCAAATGCATCTTTGAAAAGAAACATCAAACTTAATGGATAAAAGTTCTTGTTTTACCACTGACAGACTGTTATTCTAAAACATTATGATAGGTTCCTGCAGAGACAGAGCTTTTTATTAAACAGGAAGATCCTTTTAGTTTAACTTAGAAACATCTCTATATAGCACTACCAGACTCCATTGACAAAAACAGGAATTTTACTGAGAGCTGCTGGAATGCCACTGCCTCCATCTGTTGGTTTGTTTGTGTTACTGTGTGGTACTTTTACTTGTATAAAAGTATATGATTACTTCTTCCACCACTGAATATCACACAGTAACATAAACCAACTAACAGATTGGTGATCAATAAATCACTTTGTCGGTGAAATCAGTAGTAATATATAATGATGTTTCTCTGAAGTTAAAGTTATCCTTTAATTTGTTGACATAACACTTACAGGATGTTTCTTTAATGCTCCACAATGCTGTGTCCTATTGAAAGATGAGAATCAAAAAATCAGGCATTCATGAAAACGCCTTCAGATCCTCCTCCTCCAACAGGATCAACATTCAGTCTGATGTTGGGTAGTGCTGCAGTGGTCAGTACTGCTGATGATCTCACAACTGAACAAGCCATTAAACATGAAGGCGATCAGAGAGTGAGGAAGGCTGGAGTCAACTGCAGCAAGAATGAGATGCTTTTTAGTATTTCTCCGCACTGACTCTTCACTCTTTATATCCTCTATATCCACTGGACTACATTATAGCCAGATACAGCTGTTATAAAAGATTTTTGTCATATCCATCATTTACCCAAAAATATCCTTTAAATGAATATTTTTTGATTGTGTACTCTTTGAATGCTTTGTCATCCTGTGTTTACCTGTGCAGGTTGTACATTCAGTCAGGTGAGGCTGAGAGGTGAAGTTTTGCTTTCACCTGTTTGTCTTCCCTTCCTGGGATTTGTTTATCTTATGTTTCATCAGTATTTCTGCCAATGAAAAACCTTTTTTTGCATAGACTCAGTGAGTAGAAAGATTCCAGGTCCATGGAAAAGAATAGGGAAACTATTCAAATATCTTTTACCTCTTCTGTATCATCACTCAAATGATGGTGATGTGTGTGTGTGTGTGTGTGTGTGTGTGTGTGTGTGTGTTTTCTCCCAGGTGGGCAACAGTGACATCAGAGGATCAACACTGGAACTGCTGCTGAACAGTTGAGTTCAAATCATTATCTTCTGTTTTATATTCTCTGTGCCTGTTCAAAATGTGCCTGTCACCTCATTAACTTGACTCCATATTTATTCAGTTGTCTTATCGTCATCAGCTTATTTCCAAGTTGCTGATGTGTTATGATATTATTATTATTATTATTATTATTATTATTATTATTATTATTGTGCCAGTAGTAGCAGTAGTGCTATAAACCAATTAGCAAGTATTTATAATTTACTGAAATAACAATTTGTTAATTTTGTCAATTTGTCAAAATAATTTGTTATTTATTAAAATAGCAATTTGTTTACTTTTATTATTTACTATTTGTAATAATTTGTTAAAATATGAAAACATGTTTGTAAATGTAATAAAATATGATTAATAGTTTCCTCTCCTAACACAAGGAGAAGAAGACCTGTATAACACAAAATGTAGCTATGAGCATCTTCCTGAACTAATGATAACTCTATTAAGCATCTTTAACAAAGATTAACTGTTCATGATACAATTGTTTCATGAATAATTAATAAACTATCTCATGTGAACTACAGCATGTGTTGGATCTGGGGTACATTGCGCCTCCTGGTGGTCAATCATCACAAGTTTCTTACTTTTGTTTGAGTTCTCTGTAACTAGTAAACAAATCATGTCATTAAGCAAAGTAAGTATGTTTACATACTTACAGCTACTGGGTAAATATTCAGAAAATATATGTTTCATGATTGTTCCTATGGAATCATTTGAGAATTTACAATGGCCATTTTATAGTTGTTGTTGTGACAACACAGAATCCACCAATACCGCCAGTTAGAGATAACCTGTTCACGTGACCGCAGGTCAGGTGCATCGCAGCGGAAAAATGGCGACTGAGGACATCTGACGTCGAGATGTTTATTCATCTAGTCTAGTTTCCGGAGTGGTACAATAACAAACAGAGTGAAGATACAAAAGCTAGAGCACGCTGTAATGTTTTCAGCTCTGACTGTTACATTTAAGGTTTGTTTTTAGCTAATCCCGTTAGCATCAAGTACTACACTCCCGAGTCCCGACCTCCTGTGGCCTAACAAGCTAGCTGGCTAACAAACATTTGCCAGTTGAGTTAACCGTGTTAGGTTAACATTCATGTCAATAATATGTAGAATGACTGGGCGATTAGAGGAACCTTTTGACCAGACTGCTCTCTGCTGTTGCTGTTTGTTGTTAGCTGATGTTAACCAGAGGCCTGTACTGGAAAAGCGAGGTTACTGGCTTATCAGAGTAACTTGAGTGGCGTCGGGTGTAACTTCCTGATTAACCTGTACTACGAAGGTGGATAGGTTTTACCTGAAAGGTCTGCTGCCATGGTAATTCGGTGCATCTCTAAACTGCTCCGAGGCAGTTTATGTTAAATAGTTAACTTCGGTGTTGCAGTACTTCTACCTAAACTCCGCCCCACAGGTGGAGGAACCAATCGATACGATTGGTACCGACTAAGGAAGAGGTGAGAGATGGTAAGTGTATGGACAATAAATTGTGTTTGTTTTTTAATGCTCCGTATTTTCTATTTTAATTTCAGTTATTTTAATTTGTAATTTTTCTCTACTTGATCATGCAGCACAATTTAGCGTCATTAGTGTTGCATATTAGCAGCAATAATAATTGAAATGGGGGTGGGAGACGTGTGTCCTGAAGACAATATAATGCGACGAGCTGTTGTAGACTACCAACATACAGACAACCAAAACATACAGCAGTAATGATGGGAAATAGATGTAGCAGCACTTTATAGAATGTTTCTATTTGATCCAGGTTCAGTTTCCACTGAGGCTGAAATACTGTTAACATGAAGTTCATACTGAACATAACAGCATTACATTCATACATATACAGCCTGAGTGTTCCAGGCAGAACATCATTAACAGTAACAGCTCATTCTCAGACATGTGACCCACGTGTTGTCTGTAATCCAAGTATCTGATAAATCATCACATATGTTCCGTGTCCTTACATCTCATATTACAGATGAAGAACCCAGAGAACATGTGACAAGTCTCCCTGTACACCTGTTTTATGCAGACGCACTAACTCTGATTAAGTTAACACCAACTCAAGTTACCGACATCTGAACCACTGTTGTACCATTTAACACAGATCGAGGCAGTCAGGGTTTGTTAACTTAATCGGAGTTGCATGCACCGTATCTCTCAGATGAAGAGCGCATGTTAATTCTGTCGGTTCACAGAATTTAAAGACTCTGCCGCTGTAAAACTCCAACAAAGACAGGAGACTGGTCACATGTTCTCTGGTCTCATTGTAATATGAGATAAACATTAGGGTACAGCGTAAATTACCATGGCAGACCCGGGTAAAACCTATCCACCTTTCATAGTACAGGTTAATCAGGAAGTTACACCTGACGTCACCAAGTTACTCTGATAAGCCAGTAACCTCGCTTCGTAGTACAGGCCTCTGTTCTCATCCTCCCACAGTCTCTGACAACATTACAGTGCTCATCAGATAATGTAGTAGCACATACCTCTGTTGGTTTTCAGGAGCGGTGTCACGTTGATAAATGTTTTGTCTGGTCAGTCATGATTATTCTGAGCTGCTCTGTTCCCGTTGACAGTCACATAAATGATAATGTTTCTAAATTGTTGGTAGAGTGAAATCCTTGGAAGGTATTTTACCTTTGCAGCTCTTGTTTGTGTTGGAAGAACATTTCTTTGAACATTTCTTCATGTTAGATTATCTGAAGCTTCCCCCATACGTTTGTTTTCCCTTGGTAAAGTTTAGATGGAAGTTGATGTACAGGTTAAATGTTCTGCAGCTGCACCTGTAGATGTTCCAGCTTATTGAATGTGATTTTTTTTATTGTTTACAGTTTGAAGTATCACATGACCTGATCACCTCCTCTGCAGACACTTGTTTGAATCAACCACAGAAATTACACAACTGCTGTCCTGCTTTTAATGATAAAGGTAAAGTTATCAGTGTTTCTAATGTGTCAGTAATACTGAAATGGTTTTTTGATTACCTTATCAGATTAAACATCACACCTGCTGCCTGAAAAACACAGTAAATTGACTGAATTTATGAGATTTTAAACTAAATTATGAAGACACTTATGAAATGTTCATGTAAGAATAAAAGACATATAGACAAATAGACATTTTCCCCCCACATGAAGATTGCTCATTATACTTTTATCCATCATGAGAGTGAATGACACAGACATTCAGAATCAGGACTGCGCTGTAGTCAGTGGACGGTGCCTGATGTGAAATAGCTCAGTTATCTTTATATAGTAACTAGCAGCAACAGTTACCCACCGAATCACTTTCTCTGCAGTTATTTTGACTATAAAAGTTAGTTCTTTGCACCAGTGCTTTATTTCAAGCCAATTGAGTGGTTTTATTCAGAACAAATTGAATTGAATGTTCTTTTGCTGCTTGACAAACTTCTGTAATAGCTGATTTGGGATATGAATTCTAAAAACAACCAACAGTTCAATATATCATTCAAAATTGTATGTGAACAGTAACAAAGCAAATTCCAGTTGTCTTTTGTCTTCTCTTGTCTTTCAGTTTCTTAAGTTAGCCTTCAATAATGGTTTTTCTACTGTTGAAAGAGTCATAAAAATCATAGTAGATCTACTAGATCGTGGACAGTTTCCACGTCTTACTATACTATGACATTTTTGGACAATTTTTGACGACAAACTATACTATGACATTTTTTTGATGGTTTTTGACGCCATAGTATACTATAAAAATTTTTTTTACCGTTTTTGAGGCCATAGTATACTATGACATTTTTTGATGGTTTTTGAGGCCATACTACACTGACATTTTTTGACCGTTTTTGACCATTTTTTTGACCGTTTTTGACCGTTTTTGACGCCATACTATACTGACATTTTTTGATGGTTTTTGACTGTTTTGATTTCATACTATACTATGACATTTTTTGACCATTTTCTTTTTGATGCCATATTATATAATATTTTTAATTAATTTCATGATTCATTTTATAATAGTTTTTGTGATGTTTGTATGAGATTTCTGCTATAATTTTCATGGCATCTTCTTTAATTTCGCTCCTCCTCTCATCACTTCCTGCAGGTATTTCTTCCTGTGATGCTGTGATGGCAAGCCTACTTCTGTTTCGACAACCCTGCTCAATGTTTGCTGTATATTGAGAAAATATAGTATATAGTAGTACTTCTAGTATTGATACTACTGTTACTATCACTAGTATACATTGTATTCTTAATAACAACCGTAACTCTATTCGTATTACTGATACTACTTTATGTCTCTGTGTTCTGCCTCTAAAAAATAAGTTTTTCCTTTCCATCGTTGCTGCGTGCTTGCTTATTGGTTGCTTATTATATATTATTGGTTGCTGATTGGGTCTTATACTATAAAGAGTATGGCATATACCTGCTCTACAGTGCCTTGTGATAACTTCTGTTGTTATTCAGCAATATGTAAATAAAACTCAATTATGCCTTACCATACTGTGACATTTTCATGATTTGCTCAGTGTGTTGCTATTCTGTGACATGTTTTAACAACCATAAACCTAACCCTAACTATAGGACACAGTTAGCCACAGGACATGATTAGGATTCTGAGTAGGGTTGGTGAAAGAACCTGATAGGGTTAGTCATGGACAGGCGCTCAGGTTATTCACAGGAAATGTTTAAGGTTTTAGGGTTAATCACACGTCAGGACTAAGAGTAGAGTTAGGGTTGTAAAACATTACGGGATTAGGGTTAGGGTTAATCACAGAGCAAGATTGAGGGTAGGGTTGGGGTTATTAACAAAAGGATTAAGATTAGGGTTAGGGTTAGTCGAAGGACAAGATTGAGAGTAGGGTTAGGGTTAGCCACAGGAAATGATTTAGATTGAGATGGGAAAGTTAAAGATGGGTTAGGGTTAGCGGGTTAGGGGATAGAGTTAGTGTTAGTTGAAGGACAAGATTGAGAGTAGGATTAGGGTTATTCATGTAACAGGAGTAAGAGTAGGGTTAGGGTTGTAAAACATTACATGATTAGGGTTAGGGTTACTAATAGGGTTGATATTAGGGTTAATCACAGGGCAGGATTGAGGGTAGGGTTGGGGTTATTAACAAAAGGATTAAGA
This sequence comes from Lates japonicus, assembly GCA_033238685.1. Taxonomy (NCBI): domain Eukaryota; kingdom Metazoa; phylum Chordata; class Actinopteri; family Centropomidae; genus Lates; species Lates japonicus. The sequence continues at coordinate 88,999 of BRZM01000739.1, read as the reverse complement.
TTAGGGTTAGGGTTAGTCAAAGGACAAGATTGAGATTAGGGTTAGGGTTAGCCACAGGAAATGATTTAGATTAGAGTTAGCGGGTTAGGGGGATAGAGTTAGGGTTAGTTGAAGGACAAGATTGAGAGTAGGATTAGGGTTATTCACATAACAGGAGTAAGAGTAGGGTTAGGGTTGTAAAACATTACATGATTAGGGTTAGGGTTACTAATATAATAGGGTTAATATTAGGGTTAATCACAGGGCAGGATTGAGGGTAGGGTTGGGGTTATTAACAAAAGGATTAAGATTAGGGTTAGGGTTAGTCAAAGGACAAGATTGAGGTTAGGGTTAGGGTTGTCCACAGGAAATGATTTAGATTAGGGTAAGGGTGATTAAAATGGATTTGGGGTTAGGGTTAGGGGGATAGAGTTAGGGTTGGTTGAAGAACAAGATTGAGATTAGGGTTAGGGTTATTAATATAATAGAGTTAGGATTAGGGTTATTCACATAACAGTATTAAGATTAGGGTTATAGTATGGCGTCAAAAACTGTCAAAAAAATGTCATAGTAATAGTATGGTGTCAAAAAATGTCATAGTATAGTATGGTGTCAAAAACCATCAAAAAATGTCAAAAAAATGTCATAGTATAGTATGGTGTCAAAAAATGTCATAGTATACTATGGCATCAAAAACGGTCAAAAAATGTCATAGTATAGTATGGTGTCAAAAACGGTCAAAAAATGTCATAGTATAGTATGGTGTCAAAAACTGTCAAAAAATGTCATAGTATAGTATGGCGTCAAAAACGGTCAAAATATGTCAAAAAATGTCATAGTATAGTATGGCGTCAAAAATGGTCAAAAAAATGTGATAGTATAGTATGGAGTCAAAAACTGCCAAAAAAATGTCATAGTATAGTATGGTGTCAAAAACTGTCAAAAAATGTCATAGTATAGTATGGCGTCAAAAACGGTCAAAATAATGTCAAAAAATGTCATAGTATAGTATGGAGTCAAAAACTGTCAAAAAAATGTCATAGTATAGTATGGTGTCAAAAACTGTCATAGTATAATATAGTGTCAAAAACGGTCAAAAAATGTCATAGTATAGTATGGTGTCAAAAATGGTCAAAAAATGTCATAGTATAGTATGGCATCAAATACTGTCATAGTATAATATGGAGTCAAAAACTGTCAAAAAAAAAAAATGTCATAGTATAGTATGGCATCAAAAATGGAAATCAAAAAATGTCATAGTATACTATGGCATCAAAAACTGTCAAAAAATGTCATAGTATAGTATGAGTCAAACTGTCAAAAAATGTCATAGTATAGTATGGAGTCAAAAACGGTCAAAAAATGTCATAGTATAGTATGGTGTCAAAAAAATGTCATAGTATAGTATGGCATCAAAAACGGTCAAAATATGTCAAAAAATGTCATAGTATAATATAGTGTCAAAAACGGTCAAAAAATGTCATAGTATAGTATGGCATCAAAAAATGTCAAAAAATGTCATAGTATAGTATGGCGTCAAAAACGGTCAAAAAATGTCAGTATAATATGGTGTCAAAAACTGTCAAAAAATGTCATAGTATGTATGGAGTCAAAAACTGTCAAAAAATGTCATAGTATAGTAAGGCATCAAAAATGTCAAAAAAATGTCATTGAGGTTAGGGTTAGGGTTGTCCACAGGAAATGATTTAGATTAGGGTAAGGGTGATTAAAATGGATTTGGGGTTAGGGTTAGGGGGATAGAGTTAGGGTTGGTTGAAGAACAAGATTGAGATTAGGGTTAGGGTTATTAATATAATAGAGTTAGGATTAGGGTTATTCACATAACAGTATTAAGATTAGGGTTATAGTATGGCCTCAAAAACGGTCAAAAAATGTCATAGTATAGTATGGCGTCAAAAACTGTCAAAAAAATGTCATAGTAATAGTATGGTGTCAAAAAATGTCATAGTATAGTATGGCATCAAAAACGGTCAAAAAATGTCATAGTATAGTATGGTGTCAAAAAATGTCATAGTATACTATGGCATCAAAAACGGTCAAAAAATGTCATAGTATAGTATGGTGTCAAAAACGGTCAAAAAATGTCATAGTATAGTATGGTGTCAAAAACTGTCATAGTATAGTATGGTGTCAAAAACTGTCAAAAAATGTCATAGTATAGTATGGCGTCAAAAACGGTCAAAAAATGTCATAGTATAGTATGGCATCAAAAACTGTCATAGTATAATATGGAGTCAAAAACGGTCAAAAAATGTCATAGTATAGTATGGCATCAAAAACTGTCATAGTATAGTATGGAGTCAAAAACGGTCAAAAAAAGTCAAAAAATGTCATAGTATAGTAAGGCGTCAAAAATGGTCAAGAAATGTCATAGTATAGTATGGTGTCAAAAACTGTCATAATATAATATGGCGTCAAAAACGGTCAAAAAATGTCAAAATATGTCATAGTATGGCGTCAAAAATGTAAAAAAAAATGTCATAGTATAGTAAGGCATCAAAAACTGATATTAATGTCAAAAAATGTTATCGTATAGTAAGGTATGAAAAATGGTCAAAGATATCATAGTGAAGTATGGCATCATAAAAAACTTTTTTGGATTTGTATAGTCTGTAAATATTTCAACATTTCCCAGATTGTTGAATAGAGAATTCAATCATTTATTTTGTCAAAGACAACAACGATGATGTTACTGATGACATCATCTGCCATTGGTAGTAAACAATACAATTCGTGAGCATGCGAAAATACTGATTTTACAGACACATGCTTGAAGTTCATGGATCTAGTAGGAATTTAAGAATGCATTAATAATATACAAAGCAATATATAATTTACTTCCTGGCAAAATACATTGAACCAGTAGAATACAGGTGACCCTGATTCATGTTCAATGTGAGCTTTAAGGTTTCGCCCAAATGTTCTTAAATGGAGAAAAAGTTTAACAATAAAACTAGAACAACTACAGACATGTTGGTGTCAGAAAGAAACATATGAATGTATGAATCTGAATCTGAGTCAGCCTGATAAACACTGTTCCTGCTTCACGTTAAGTTCAGTTCTGTTGAAGGCATCGATCCTCTCACAGAGAGCGAGATCAGAGAGCTGAACTGGCCTCAATCCTTTTCTTCTCACGTGTCGATCACCACTTTCGAGCTTTGTCTGCCCTGCTCGCTGTTCAGCTAAATCATCTCATCATCGGTTATCACCCACGCTCCAGGGTTTATAGCCATGGCA